>JAOVVI020010444.1:0-13078 GCA_028571085.2 Nepenthes alata
TCTTAGTGATAATTTTATTTAGTTCCCGATAATCCACGCATAACCTCAAAGTCCCGTCCTTCTTTCTTACAAATAGGACCGATGCACCCCATGGCGACACACTCGGCCGGATGAAACCCTTATCTAACAACTCCTGCAGTTGCTATTTTAACTCCTTAAGTTCAGCTGGCGCCATCCTATATGGCGCTTTAGATATTGGCGCTGATCCTGACGCGAATTCTATTCCAAATTCTATCTCTCGCCTGGGTGGTAGCCCAGGTGATTCATCAGGGAATAGGTCTTCAAACTCACATACCATAGGAATCTCTTTGGCCAGAGTTCCTTGACCCTCGGTCACACTAGCGAAGGCTAGGTAAGCTTGGCACCCATTACCAATCAAGTGCCAGGCATGGAGGGCCGAAAAGAAGCAAGATGCTTCCTTACGCCGGACTCCCCGAATATAGAAGGGCTTGTTTCCAGGAATGGCAATGTCTACTCTTTTTCGGAAACAATCAATACTGGCATGATACCTTGCCAACCAATCCATTCACAGGATTGCATCAAAGTCCTTCATTTCCAGTAAAACTAGGTTAACATGCATCACAAATCCATTCGACTCAACTGGACTCTCCGGATACACAACATTTAAAATTACAAATGACCCTGTGGGCAAGGCGACCATCAATGGACAGCTAAGAATTTGGGAAAGGGTCGTAAGATATTTTGCAAAATCATGGGAGGCAAACGAGTGGATGGATCCTGAGTCAAAGAGCACATGACTAGAAGTGCCACAGATAGAAAGTGTACCTTCCGCTACTTCCGTAGAGGTTTCGGCCTCCTTTGCAGAAATGGCGAACACCTTAGCTGGAATAGGTGACTTAAATTCTGTGGCTTGCTTGGCGAGTGGGCAGTTCTTGATCATATGTCCACCCTGGCCACAGTTATAGCAGACTCCCAGCTTCTTATAGCACGGCTTCCCTTCATATGATTTTTCACAATGATCACATGTATTGCTGGATGCTCAGGAAGTCTATACCGATTAACCCTACTCCCCTCCGAACCTCAACGATTTTGCCTTCTTAGAAGGTCCTCCACTAGCACTGGCCCTTGAAGCCTGACTAAAAGTCCTCTGCCTAAAAAATGCCCCTCTCTCTAGCTCCTTCTCATAAATGATAGCCCTCCCTAACACCTCTCCGTACGTGGCCAATTTCAAAGTTGAGAGATGGCTTCTAATATCGTCTCTTAATCCTTGAAAGAACCTTCTAGCCTTTCTCTCCTGGTCTTCGACCATATAGGGAGCATAGCGGGATAGTTCTACAAACTTTGCATCATACTTGGCCACAGTATGAGTGCCTTGCCTTAAGCGAAGGAATTCATCTTCCTTCTGTCCGCGAAGGTTAGCAGGGAAGTATTTCTCTAAGAATGCTGCTTCAAACATTTTCCAAGTAATATCCCTGTCTGGCACCTCAAAAACTCTCTTCTGTAATTTTCACCAGTGGTGAGCCTCACTTGCCAGCTAATGAGTGGCAAACAGAACCTTATCTCCAGCAGGACACTTAATAACAGTGAACACCTTCTTTAGTCGTTGGATCCAGGTGTCCTCCTTCAACGGGTCGGGTTCTCCTGAGAATTCAGGAAGTCGCTCGTTTGTGAAGCGATCGTAGACCGACCTCTCCTGATGAACAGGAATTGGGGTGGTCACCAAAGTTGGTGGAGCAAAGGCTTCTATGACATCCGACATCCTGTCTAGCAGATTCAAGTACCTTGTCTCCGGGTCCGAAGATTTGTTAACCCGGATGGCTCTTCTTCCTCTATTAGACGTGACTTCAGCAACGACTTTGATTTCTGAAAAGAATATTTTTGTCAGTCTACTAGCCAAGGGTGGCTATCACAAAGTACTCCGTCCTAAGCCTAAGTAAAGCTAACCTCCTTCTAGCATTAACTAATCCTGTCCTAACTTTCCGTATTGATTCAGATCGAACCTAAAGCATCTCAGTTCTCCTCTCTGATACTAACTGTGATGGACCGACCATATTTCACCACATAAAGTCGCCGTCAAGCCTATTCCTTGCATCATATAAAGAATATATATTATCTAGGTGGACATCAAAAAATTTTTTTTCTTTTATACACTTATACCTTTCAATTATACACAGGACCGCTTAAGGTCAAACTACTTGAGCTGGCCTTCAGGTTTTAATTTTGCACTTGGCCGGCCAACATTAAGGTTGGTCGGACATGAAGACCTTGTCATGACATGAGATGCTACTAGAAATATCAATTTCATTCAGCCATAAAGCAATTACGGAAATATGCTAACATCCATAATTTCTTTTACAGCGGAACTGTGTTACAAATCCTTCTCAAAATATCAAAAGCAATACATTAATTCCTTCACTAATCAGCTTCGGCCAACTATGCCGTCTAGTTACTTCATATGACTCCACTCAATTTTGTCCTCCATAAGAATCTTGTCATTTAAAAAATGGCAAGAGTGAGCTACAAAGCCTAGCAAGATACTCACATGCGAAAAATATAAACATACATATAATCGGATCAAAGTAAGGGTTCATATCATAAATTTAGCACACAAAAATCACCATATCGTTTCTTCTTTAGTTTAGAATTTCTTGTTATTATTCTTATTATCTTGTCTTCGAAAAATTTATAAAACCATCAGAAATTCTTATCATCTTTAGAGACCAGACAGGAGTGGACAACATCGAGGAAGGGTTGTGTGCTACCTCACAACCTAAGGTCGTATCCTCTCATTATACACCCTGAGGCGGGCGATAATGCCTTTCATCCGGCATACGGGGCCGTATTCCAAAAGCCTTGTGCCACTCTAGTGTTCCCCCGTGGCCCAGAGGCAGTTCTTGAGTGTCACTCAAATATCCTTCATCATTCTTTAACAACATGTTTAATGGAAACTTGGTTCTTAGTTCATGCCTTTTAATTGCCATCCATCATGGTTCAAAAGTCGAAAGTATTAGAGTTTCACTTGCTGTCCGGATTACATATATTTTTCCTTGTTCTTATAGCCTTTGTTCTTTAACTTCAATAATTGAAGTCTGTATAGCCTTTCCTTTAATCATCTTAAAGTCGAAGATCTTTCATCAAAAGTCGGAGTTCTTTTCCTTAAAGTCGGATGTCTTTTTCTCAAAAGTTGGTTTTCAAATCATTGGTCTTATACATCGCTTTACAAACCCATTTCCAATTCATTGGCAAATTTCAATTTCAAACATGCTCTAAGGCCGGTTTTAATTTCCAGGGACAAATTCCGATTTCGTAATACATGTTCTTAAAGCCGATTTCACATTTCATGGGACAAATACCGATTTTGAAATACAGGTTCTTAAAGCCGATTTCAATTTTCATGGAACAAATTCCGAGTACCTTTCTTTTAACCAAGCCAGAGGTCTTTTCTCAAGGGTCGGAAGTCTTTTCTTTAAACATGCAATTATCGAAGTTCATGTAGATCGACAAATAGCCATACTTCAAGCATAACAAAATCAAACATCATGAATAACAGGGCTTCTTTTAAATATGCGATTAGCAGAGATTCTTTCTTAAATCAAACGATCAGAACAAATATCATACATACCGTAACATAGTTCATAAAAAAATTAGATCTACTTGCGCTGCAAACGTGAACTTAAAAAAAAGGTGAGTACACTTGCATTAAATCATGAACTTAAAACAAGGGTGAGTACTCTTGCCTAGATTTTTTTTACTTCGCCCTGAACTTTTGGTCTTTCTATACTAGAAAACTTTGTTGAGCGCCTTTTCCTCACGCTCTCTAGTTCTTATTCATAGGCCCTTGTGTCTGGCGGCCGTCGTTAGGGCATGACAACACTCGGGGTTGGTTCGGAGTAGGTTATTTCTGACTCTACTTTTTGTAAGGATTTTCTTATTATTTCTGGTCAACTGACCTTGACCGGATTTAGGTTTCTCCTTCATACACATTTTGGTCAACTTGCGTTGACCAAATTTTACTTACCTTTAACATTTCTGGTCAGCTGTCATTGACCGGATTACTTCTTTCCTCACGCCTTCCGGTCAACACTTGTTGACCAGATTACTATCCTTATCTCATTTTCCATGCCCTCAATTTCCCTCAACTCATTGATTATTTTGACTTGATGTCAGGGATTTTTGATGTTTTAGGATCTGGGTCATTACAGGTTTGTAGGAAGGCTCGTTACTTGCAAGTTTGTACTTTTTAAGCTTATACTTTGTAAAAGAAATTAATGAATGAACCTACCGAGCATTATTTGTCTTCATGTTGTATAGCTCCAATATTCTTACATGATGTGAATGGCTCAAGTGTTTAAATGTTTCTTTCCATTGATTGATCTTCAACAATTTTGGCAACGTGGACCACTGGCAACTCAATTTCTTGGCAATCTGACTCACGATAGTTCATCTGAAACACATGGTTGAGATGTGAACCGATCAAATTTGCCTTGACCCTGCCAAGGTTGGATACCACCAATTTCTAGGCCTTGGGGTTGTCAGACTGTTAGGACGCTATGTGGAGAGGCAAAACATTTATCAACATGACTGACCCAGTGAACCATTGTGCTATGACATTTTATGACGTGGACGCGTGTCGTGGTCATTATGATGGCGCGCCTCATCGATGTCTCTAAATGACACCGTTATTCGCTTGAGGCTATAGCTATTTAAGCGCTATCCCATAGCCGTTTTCACATCTCTTTGTTGGCGGAATACCTCTTTAGTTTCCCATTGTCTTTCGGTTGCACTGCTTCACAAATGGCTCCTAAGGGTGTCGCTTATATTTCATCCATCCTCACTGGTAAAGTGATGTTGTCTCCATGCAACAAGTACCATATTATGAGCACGATTTGGTGTGTGGTGCCTAACAATGATGATGCGGCTTACTCTCCTTGTCGAGGGTATATTACCATCTATGAGGAACATCTAAAGGTTGGTCTTCACATACTGTTCATGAAGGAATTGCTTGAAATCTTAAGGACGTTAGAAATCCGGATGGCTCGTCTTCATCCGAATGTTGCTTGCTATCTGGTGACCCTGTGCATCTTTCTTCGCATGAAGGGGCGCTCCCTGGATGCTTGGATTGTGAAGGTGGTCTTTTGGTTCAAACAAGAAGCCAACTAGATCTCCTTCACTCCTTACGCAAAGTTCAAAATTAGTAGGGGAAACTCATGCTTGATAAAGGGCAGTGTTTTTTCTTCGTGGTGGTTGATGCTGATTGAAAAATCTCAAATAAGTTGGGCAGGGTCAACAGCCTCTATACTGGTGATGTCTTGAACGATGAAGATTGGTGGGCACAGATACGGATGAGGCTCGTCGAGGAATATGCTAGCATCTTATGCCACACCGACCACTGGACCTCCCAGAGTGTACTGGATGAAGTGTAGTGGGAGGTTCAAATAGATGGGAATGATGCCTCTGCCGCTCTGTCTTGTCACCTCAAGAGAAGGCAAGGGGAGTTGCTTCTCCGGGACTCTCTTGAGTGGGCTTCTAGTGAGGCAGCACCTCTGTCGCCCACTGTTTTTGAGATGTGCTGAAGGATCGATGAGGCTTGTGCGAGAGTGCCTGTTTCGGTTGCCAGTGAATCATCAAGAAGGCAAGACCCGGATCAGTCTTTGTTAGATGACTAAGATTTTCATGAATCATTTGGAGAGGCCGAGGGTAATGAGCCCCCAGCGAGTGCTACTGCAAGAATGGGGGACCCATTGGCAGGCGGGCTGGGTAAACAACTCGTTGCTGTGGCTACTGCTAAGAACAGGAGACTGATCTTGGTGGTTTCTTCTCTAGAAGCATATGCTTCTGTCCCTCCTATCATTTTTGTAGTGGAGGGTGCTAGTAGTGGCCAAGTGGAGGAAGAAGGGGCTGAAGATGACCGTGAGCTTGGGGATGTGGTTGAGGGGGTGCCTCACTAAAAAATGCCAATACCCGAGCCCTCAAGCATTTTTGGCGCACTTGCTCCTCCTCCTGGCTTTAAGGTATCTCTTTCATGTGAATCCTCTGAGATCCTTACCCCTTTTGACGGTCCTGAAGCTAAGGATTTTCCCAACCTGTCACATTAGGGAGGGCTATCCTATAGTGAGGTATCCTCACCACAAATTTCTTTTGTTCTGTAATCTTGCTTTTTACTACCATTTTTGATTAGCCATTGCTCTTTGCTTGATAGATTTAGGAAGCTCTCCATGTGGTGGAGGAGGCATTATTTTGGCAGGAAGCTAAGATCTCTCGACTATCCTAAACACAGGTCGATCCAATCATTTTGGAGGTCATGGAGCGCCGAATGAACACTGCTATTGTCAAGATTTTACAGAGCAAGAAGTGGTCTACCCATCTCGATCGAGTGTTGTTCGAGTAAGAGGCGAGATCTAAAGAGCTGAAGGATGAGAATCACCGGGCACTAGATCAGATCGCCTTGCTTAAGGATGAGCTTCAGGAGACTAAACAGCATCTTGTTGATCATTGAAGGGAGTATGCTCGGTTTGAAGGAGAGTTAAGGTCTTAGTTCCACCCTATGAAGTCAGCCATACAATGGACGAGAGGTTCCAAGATGACATTCACTTCAGTAGGTGAATTGCTGCCTTTGCGGTTCTAGATTTCCTTGTAGGTTTCCTTGATCCAATGAACACTAGTACTCGATGCTGAGTTAATCTAGTGAACTTCTCGAAGGAAGGAGGGGGGCCTACGCGGTGGTCACTGGGGGTCCCCAACCTTAGGATCATCGTTTGCTTGGGTCATAGGCATAGGCTACATTTTTGCTCTTTTGAGACGGACTGTACTTGATGTACACTTTGATTCTTTAATATATCAGTTAGATTGCTTTAGCCATCATTGCTAATGCCTTTTGTTTATGTTGGCTTGTCTTCACTTAACACCTATTTTGTTCGCTAATTAGGAGTTGCTACCGCTGTTGTTAGGCTTACTCAATCGTCTCTGTATGTGTGTGCTCTTTCCCACATGGGGATGTTACAGCACTAGAAGAGATGGTTTGCTATTTAAGCACTATTATTCACATTCCCAGGCTCCGGATGCATCTTGGCTATCACCTGCACTTGAGTAATGGTGCTCATCATGATTAGAGGGAGTTATCACACTCATGCATTGGTCCTTAGTCCGCTGAAGGTTTTGTTTGGTATTTGCCACTCATTTGGGCAGGTTTGACTGTAGTTTGTAAACTCCCTGGGTTGTTGTGCCTTACCATTGTCGACTGATGGTGCTCATTTCTGTTAAATGAAGTTTTCGCACACATGCTAAAAAGCCCCATAAGGTTTTAGTGGCCACTTGGTGATGAGGTTTGATTTTTAGTTTGTAAGCTCCCCAGGCTATAATGTTTGACATCATTCAGGCTACTAGGTTGCTGGAACCGAGGTTCAGGATTTGACCTTGCTTGGCCAGCTCGGTTGCTAGAACTAAGGTTCAAGGTTTGACCTCACTTTGTCTGCTCGGTTAACTAGACTAAGGTTTCATGATGGGGCCTTGCTCGGTCATGTCAAGGGTGAAGAAGTTCACCCGACTTAGGGGAAATCTAGGTCGTGAGATTTATGCATGCACTCAAACATTCAAATGGTCATGAGAGATAATATAGATAAATGACTTATTTGATAATTGGAATGTGTCGACATCACACAAGCATTTCACATGATGTATGCAAAGTGTACTTATGCTAGGTGGCAATTTACTGATTGAGCTTTAAGAGGCAGGCTGTGTCTAGTGCCTACAGGACCAACTTTGCATCCAGGGTGCATATCTTGTACACCCCACTTCAGAGGATCGCTGAGGCTAGGAATGAACCCTATTTGTTGCGAAGCAGCTTGTTCTTGTGGGCAGATTTGCCCGTGGCCTCTACCCTCTAAAGAGCTAGGTCCACCTCCTTAAGCTGCCAGGCTATCACATTTCCACTATGGTACCAAGCTATCCACTGTTGATAAACCTCCAACCCCAAGGTTGCCCCATCTTGGGCATCTCTAAGTGTGTCTTGATGCTTTCAGAGCCATTGGGAGTTGCTCAGTGGATTGAAGCTTTTGACTCAAAGTTTGAGCAGACTAATCTTCACTAGGGTGACCACTTTAGTTCCATAGTGCAGGATGAAGGGTGCTGCGTGTGTTGGTTCCCTTAGCATTGGCTGTTAGGACCATAACACAGAAGGTGGTTTGCCCTCCCAGGAGCCCTTGGCATCTGCTAACTTTGTCTTTAACCGATGCAGCAGCATCTGATCCATGACTTCTACTTCGATAGTTCATCTAAGGTCTAGTGTTGGGAGTGTGAACCAGCCAGATTCCCAAACTTGTGTGGTATGAAGTGGAGTGCTGGCTATTAAACTAGGTTCCATCATCGGTGATTATGACCTTGGGAATCCCAGATCAACATACAATATTCTACCGAATGGATCTGGCAGCATTCGCCTTCTCTGCTTGTTAGCAACTACTTTGTCCCACAATTTAGAATGCCAGGTTCTCGTTACAATCTTGCAACCTGTTGAGGAAAAAAAGTATCTCACTCTGTGCGTAGTCAACATCTATTGGCATAGGACACAACATGCGAGAGACTGAGTTTCATCGTTGTTGTAGTCTATTATCCACAAGGATGTCCCAGTCTGTTGCCTTCTCTTGCGTTTGGTGCCGCCGATAATGCAAGTGCCCAATAGGGCATGGAAGTGGTCTAAATGACTCGTCCAATTTGAATTTTTGCAGTAAGGTTTCATGATTAGCATCTTAAAATCACAAGGGTGTGGTTACATCTCAATCTCTCTCATGAATCGTGACCTTCTTGAGCTGGTAGAATGCTTGTTGGCGCTGCATAAAATTTCTTCTTGGGCTGGGGCCTCTGATCTTTTCAAGAGTAATGGGGATTCTCATAAGGTACCAATTTTTACAATATGGTAATTAGAAGTAATTAAATTAATATAAATAAATCGAGGTCAAAGGACAAGGGAGAAATTGGATTGAAAAGGCCAAAGACCCAGAATTGGCAAAATTGGGTATCAGTGTTGTAAACATTGAAATGTTAATCCGTAAATAAGATTTGAGTTTTAAATTATGATAATCGTTACTTACTAAACTAATATAGTAAAACTTACGGTCCAATGATGTAAAACATTGAGTTAGAAGGGTCAAAATTGGTCCTAGATTGTGCATGCGCAAAGCTGACTCGCTGCAAGCTAGCCCCAGGACTGACCCACACCTGACACGTGGTTGAGCCCCCTCTTGAGCGCCGATTCCAGCAGGGCATACCGAAACTGTGACCGATGTGAGCTCAAACGCTGGATCCATGAGAGCGGCACCCAAAGCACGCTCGATGTGCGCTTGAGTGCCAGTTCGGCTATTTAAGGGCACTAGACGTTTCTTTCCATTATTTTCATGTGGAAAATTGAGAGAGGAGAGAGAGAGCGTGGTGAAGAGAGAGAGAAGGAGGAGATTGAGACTCCCAGGTTTGATTCCAACTTTGAGTTAGTTAAGGAAATTATAGATCGGGCTGAGATAAATGTACCCATATACTTTTTTTCCCTCATTGCACTTTTTGTTTCGTTCTCTTCGGGTATTTTCATCCCGATACCAATCCATATTTTTATTTTATGATACCCATGTCCTCAGTGTGCATATATGTTGATTTCATGTCCGATTTCTAAGATTTATGTGGTATTTCGCATGTAAAACCCTAACCCCACGCCTGAATGCTTTTACCCATTTATTTTCTTGATTTTTGCATGATTTGGCTTAGGAAATTGATACTCATGTCTTGAATATGATTATTTATCGATTGAGTGTACGATTTGGTAGTTTTATACGGTTTTGTACACATGAAAACCATAACCTGTGCCCCGGCATTTTTACCCACATAATTTATGGTTTTAGATAATTGAAACCCAAGCTTCATTGATGTGGGTACTTTTATTATTTAGAGTTTATTCATATATAATTTGTATATGTTGTTATATGTGTTCCAGAAATAGTGTTGGATGCATTTGTGAAGGATTTATTGTCCGAAAAATCTAAAGTTATGTGCGGATCAATGTGGTAAGGATTTTCTAATTTTTTTCAAGCTTTATGCTAATTTGTGCATGTATTTAAAGTCATACAAAGACTTAAGTTCCCAAGAATTTGAATATCCGTATTTGTATCCAAGAAATATGAAAATATGAAAAGTATAAGAAGGGACGTCCATAATTGTTATGAATTATAAATCGTTCTCCAGAGAGTGAGGACTAAATGATATGAACTAAGTATGGAAATTCCGTTAAGATAAGATAAGAAATTAAAACTCTATAATTTACTATCCGCTAGTCATTATCAGTTATCTGAATCCGTTATCTGTTCTATCAATACCAGTATTGCCATTTGAATTCATTATCTATTCTGTTAGTATTCGTATTGCCATTTGAATCCGTTATTTGTTTGTCAGTACCAATATTGCCATCTAAATTCGTTATCTATTTTGACAGTATTTGTATTGCTATCTGAATCAATTATTTGTTCCATAAGTACTGGTATTGTCATTTGAATCCATAATCTATTCTGTCAGTGCCGGTATTGCCATCTAAATTCATTATCTGTTTCGTCAACATCGGTATTTCCATTTGAATCCGTTATTTATTCTGTCAATACTAGTATTTCCATATGAATTCATTATCTATTCCATCAGTACTGGTATTGCCACCTAAATCCATTATCTGTTCCGTCAGTACCAATATTGCCATCTGAATTCGCTTTCTGTTAGTATTGATATTACCATCCATATATACTTTTGTATAATTCTATAGACAAAAATGAATCAATAACTTGAATTCAATATCTGTATCTAAAGAAAATTAGAAACAAGATATGAAAGTTAAACGTATTCCGGAAGTGCATTTAATCATGCATTGTGTTTATGCATCATGTATTATACTCCTATTTGTCTTTTCTTGCATTATTTTGAGTATATTACTTATTATCTTTATTATATTTGTGCCTTACTGAGCATTTAGCTTACTTCTTACTATTTTCTTGCCTTCAGATGAGCACGAGCTTATACTTGACAAGGTAGAGTAGGGATAAGCAAGTTGGCTAGGCATCGGACTTGGAGGATTATTTTGTCAACGTAGATTGTGGTGGTTTTGTACTTTTATTTTTGACTACTTTTGTATATTTTGAAATGGACATTTATTGATGTATTTGGTATATTGATGATGAGCAGATAGTTTAGTTTTTGCTGTATATTGGTAGATGTATATGCTTCTGCAGGTTATTAATAATTTAACTTTTAGGTACCTAATGGCATCATATCTTAGTCGACGTTGTAACCGGTGTTATAACGTTGGGGCTACGATTTTATTGTGACTTTTTGGATCCTGTGTTAACTGTTGTGGATATATATGTGTTATACAGAAATTTTATACATATTTGTATTACTCTAACGGCCGTTTTACAGTTGGAATCATGTTGGTTTCCAATTAGGAATGTAGTCTGTCATAGTTAGTATCAGAGAAAGAGATGCCTCAGGTTTGATTTGAATCTTATATGGAAGTTTAGGTTAGAGTAAGATAGATTGAATAAGTAGATGAAGATGTTAGATAATTAAGTTAGAACGGATAGTTCTAGTTATTCTAGTTTGATTAACTTAGGCTTGGACTAAGAATCAGTTAGCTATGTTTGACCAAATAGTGTATAGTATCCTGGTTAGTATTCAAGTTGAATTGTGATCTGACTCAAATTATTCTTATTTTAGAGAGAGTATTAGAAATGACACGTAGACAAAGAGCTTCACACGGTGGTGGCCATCCGCAGGATTGAGAGGCGGAGTATTTGAACATTCTTGGAAGGATAGCAAATTTTATGGAGGCTATGGGGCAATGTAATTTAGCTCCAGTTTTAGTTTCGGTTCCTGTCCTAACTCCTGAAAATCTCAGGATGACAGCTTATGACCATTTTATAAATGTATGTGTGCCTAAGTTTCAGGAGAGCTTGATCCACTAAAAGCAGAAAGTTGGATTTGGAGGCTCAACAAGGTATTTTTGATCATTTGATGTCCCGAAGGAGATAAAATTTTATTCACTTCTCATCGGCTAGATGGTGAGGCCGACTATTGGTGGGCAATGAAGAAGAGAGCTATATAGGAGTGCCTGATGACGAAATTTCTCAGGACATATTTGAAGAGGTCTTTCTGGACAAGTATTTTTCTAACAGTCTTTGGGAACAGAAAGAGGAATTTATTTAACTAAGGCAAGGGGATCGTATGGTGGCAGAGTACAACACAAAATTTACTGAGTTGTTACATTATATACTTTATATGGTGGATGAGGGGGGCGGAAGGCAATGAGGTTTCAGCATGGTTTGAGGTCTAAAAATACAAGGAAACTATCGACATTAAAGTCACAGACTTATGGAGACGTATTAGATTGACCACTGATGTGAGGGACCGAGTTATTTTTCCTTAAATAACCTCCGTTAATAAACACATCAAACTCATGCCCATAATTAGTATAATAAATTTCTGTAGAAAATTGGGCAGAGTTTCGTTAGTAAATCGGACGTTTATCAAAATATAAATACCTGTAAACAACCTTGTAGAATAATCCACAACATTTATCAACAAACCACAGGACCCACAGCCACCACAATACCTTTGGTGGCACTGACATCATAACTCAGGCATAATGTCGGCTAGAAAGGATATTAGCTAAAGAAAAACCCATCATCACCACAAAATTTACCTGTGGAAGCATAATAACAGCATATACAGCGAAAAAATTATGACGTACCAGATTATTCTCCGCCGAATAACCTCCGTCAGAAAGATAAAGACAAGCAGGTAATATAATAATAATAAATTTTTACAGAAAATTGGGTAGAGTTCCGTCTGTAAATTTGACATTTCAAAAATACAAACACCTGAAATACAACCCTGCACAATAATCCAAAGGAATTCTCAACAAGATCCAATGACAACCACACAGGATCCAAACACCACGACAACCAAGGTGGCTCCGACGACATAATCCAGACGACACCAGGAAAGAAAAATGCCAACTAGGAATGTGAGGACCCGAAACTGAAAACATAAAATCTAGATATATTTAAGTTGATTAAAATTGATAAGAGATTATGCATGT
>JAOVVI020010445.1:0-13077 GCA_028571085.2 Nepenthes alata
CACGAGTGATAGAGAATTATATTGCAGTAGAGATGCTAGGCAATCAAGGGCAGCCTGGTCGTTGGCTACTCCATTGCGTAGGCCAATTACTCGGGGCCTCCCCATATTACCTGAAGGTTGAAGGGTGGTTGATGCATGATGCTCCTGTTCTGCGGCCTTGCCTTACATCATCCAGTTGCCGTCAGCGTAATGTTTAAGCAAGGTTCACCCTCTCATCATCAAAAGCTATCTAAAAATGTATAGAAGTGCAGAGCTACTTGGAATTACTTGATGGGCTCATACCGTAAAAGGCTACTCCCCCTCCGCCATGTTGGGGTCACTCCCTTCGTGGTATCTTTGTCCGCAGATTTTATTGGAGAAAATGGACGTGAACTTTTTGAGTGATCCGATAAGTCTGTCATGACGGACGATGACTCAATGAAAGTGTCATGTCCGAGAGGTTGATGAGGACATGGACGAGAACTCTTGAAGCCTAGGCATTGACTCTCTCTCTCTCTCCGTAGGCATGCTGTAGCCGTGTTTTACAGTTGGACAGTTGACCCATTCTGATCGATAGTTGAGGCGGCTACAACTTTTAAGGGTGTCAGACCTGCCATTCTGGCACGCCGGGCGTGCGCCTGTCGTGGTCCTGCCACCCTACTGCCAATAAAGTGGCTGGCCGACCACTGGGCCCTTTGTGTATATAAAGGCTTGTGCCGTTACTTATAGTGTGTGACGGTAAGCATTTTGAAGGAGCTTTGAGAGAGCTGTTGGTAGCCTTGTTGTAAAGATAGAGAGAGACACACATATTTAGAGAGAGGTTGTGTGATATACACTTAGTGATTATTTTTCTTTATTTGGACTTGGTGTAGCTAGCATTCTTGTAAACAATCATTCTTTATAGTGTATTCTTTGATCGTTTTTTCATTAGTTGAGAAAGGTTTTTCCACGTTAAATCTCGTGTGTGTGTATCTCTCGTTTGTTCTATCTCTACTTTTGATCGTCCGACCAATAGCTCTGCTCTGTTGCTGTCCGAGTACTCCGTCCGCCAGGTTACCGTGTCTTCCGTTTTATGCCAACATACAATGTATGCACATTCACCCTTTCCTTGTGGAAGGGTGGTCGGCTTCCGACAGTAAACAGTTGTGGCTTCACATCTCTAGAGCCCAATAGGGGCATCTTGTCAAGGATGAATGAGAAACATAAAAATTATGTGTCTTGCGAATAGGGATGCTCGTAGGTACAACTTATGTGTACAAATATATATATATAGGGTAAATAATTATCCAAAAGATTCTAGATAATTTTAAAGTAACATAAAAAATTATATAAAAGAAGGAAAACATGCATTTTGTTTTAGAATACTCTTGAATAGAAAGAATGTGAGAGGTTCTAGAGCATTTTTATAAAATTCTAATGAATAATAATAACATAAAACGTAAATCCTACCTATCCATAATGAAAGATGAAAGGATGATCTTGTCATTGATTAAGAAGATGGAATTTTTGTATAAGGGGATGAGCTCCTCTCATTTGGAAGAAGCTCAACAAGCTCGAGGAGTTAGAGAACACACAGATGTAAACAAGCAATCCAAACTAAGGTAAGTGAGATAAAGTTAGGGAGTAGCGTGTAACCGGGAGAGTAGCTAGCCTTGAAGAGCTTGAGGGATGAGCTTCCGAGAAGTGCTCCATATTCTTATACTTAGTTTTCATATTAAGAAAATAATTTTTTTAAAAAAATTATATCTCTCAGTTCTTTTAGGGTAAAAAAAGATTATATATGTATCATACAGGGTACGCTAGGCAAGCACAATGAAGATGACCGACGAAAACTATCATCTCGTGACAGTCCCAATTATATGTTTTCCATATTTGTAGTTTTTTCTGATAAATTGGCGTGCAATGCCTTTTCTTATACTGAAAAGACTGATATTCAATAGCCAATGGAAGCATCCTTCATGGAGCATATCACAAATTCAAATTTACCATTGACAAATTTACCTAGAATTATTGATAAAGAATATTATATTTTTAGATTTGTTTAGAGATTTTCTGACCATTTCTAAATTATATCAAAATATTCAAAATCATATCTACTTTAATAATAAATGGAATATTTATTGTGATTCTTTCTTCATTTAGGCTTTGTAGTCAATAAACCCATGTCATGTACTTAGTTATGAAAATTAGGATCGTATGACACAATCAACTTTATTAGAAACATTATATTAGAGCTTAAACAAAAATATCAGTATTAGTAACGATCGTATTGAATTTAAATATATCAAAAAATACTTATTAAAATTGAATATATCAAAAAATAAAAATATTTAAAAATCATAAACTGATATAATTATAACAGCTGATATATAGGCTAAATATCCTATAAATATAATTTTTTTTAAAAAAATAACTTTAATTAAATATTAAAATTATTAAAAATAACATGTTAGTTAATATTAAATTTAATTATATTTGTAAAAAAAATAAAATACGAAAAAAATTCCTCTCGCTAATACAGAAGAAATGAAATCTTGTGCTTATCATAGCCTGCATATAATGTACAACTTATACGTATCACAATTAGTACTGTGATTATCAACAAGTATAATATTATCAAAATAAGCTTTCAGTATCAGTGGTCGAATGATTATCGAAAAAAGAAGTAGAATGGCATTGAAGATAGTAAAAATATATATCTATTTTAAATATTAGTTAACCACAAAGGATACATAAAAAAATTTGATTATTTTAAGTTCCAGTAAAGAGGTGAGCTCTAGAAACAATAGCAGTAAAAATATAAGTTAAATTTAAAATAAATAAGTTATTATTAGACATATTTTTCTACATTTATAAATCATAATATTAAAATTATTTAATAAAATAAATAAAATATGATACATTTTTTGACAATCCTGCGTAATTTTTTTACATAATTTTTTTGTTTTTTTCCGGGCGGGCACGGCCCAAACGCACACCCAGCTGGTTTACACGCATGCAGATCAAATAAAGCACAAATCATTTAACACCGCTAATATTATACGTGGTCTGTCGGACTTGTCTTCTTATACTCTGTTTACTATGCAGACCCGTGATACATTCAATACAGCTGCTGTATATTCAATACCCCAAGTTATGTTCACATCCTTTACAATATTAGCTAGTGCGATCACGTTTAAGCTAACCTTTCTACCATTGAAGTCAAGTATTTGCCCATGTTAGAAACATATGAGGTGTATAAAACAGAAGAAGTAATTGGCCTAATATTACAGTTGGATGGTCTTCAGCAAGCACATTCAAGGGCCAATGATCACATCAAGTTTAAAATTGCCTGTTTAGTTGCTCTGTCTAAAGATAGCCGGTCTGATGAAAATAAATGTAGCTTTCTCTGCAGTTCTGTGCACTCGCCTCGAATATGCCCTTTTCCCGGCTCAGTATCAGATCCTATTTTGTGCATTCAGACAATTGTTTATCATAATCTTATTGTTGCAAAATGATTTATGAAAGAATATTGCCAGTTTGCCGCTGGATTTATGAAACTCTTCTCCATTTTTGCTTGGTAAAGTTGGAGTTGCAAGATCTCGAACAGGGCTTAATCCAATCCATAGTAGAAAACCAAGAGAACAGATGCCACTAAGCAAAGACCCTTTTGGTGTAAGGAGAGCCAACAGACACTGAGATCCCCTCACGTAATTTGCATTTTTTTTGAAAGAAATATGTAATATTTGTATTTGGCTGATTCTTATAGCTTGAACTTTTTATGTTATGTTGATTTCGCCCTCAGGATTGGTATAGGCAGAATCCAACACAGATTGTGACGAAATTGTGTGGTTCTGTGACAATCATTCCTCGAACGTTTCTTCTTCACAAAACAAAGGACATGGCCGACAGTACGTTTTTTGTTCCTAATCTGCATGAACACTCCTGGTTTAGTGCATTTCCTTACATAGCGTTTTGATTATCTTTGTGATGAACCTATCTGTTCATTGTGAGCAATCCCCAATAAACACTTAACCTGTTATCGATAAGTTATGAACTCTTTTTTTACCTTGGCTCCCTGCCTGGTAGATTTAAGATGATTTCCAAGCCTTTCAACATTTGAATAAGCCATTGGCGCCTCAACACCCTCCCCCTCCAAAAGAAAAAATATATCATCTGCCACAAAACTCTTTCCGCCTTTATATATCAGTCAAAAGGTTCTAATTGAAAGCCTCATCAAGATCATCTTCTTGTGTATGACATTTGATTTTGAAAGATGCAGAACATAGATTTTACTACATCTTAATTGGTCAGTTCTGTTTTACTCTTTCTAGTAGTGTTTTACTTTTTGTCAAAATACCAACTAAATTACAGAGATTTCCCCATCAGAATATAAATCCTTAAGAAACTATCATATTTAACAATATTTCATTGGAATATCTCCCATAAGATGCCCAATTTATGTTTGAAAATCCATGATTCGCATAATATTTTGACTTAGGAGTCGCAATAGAAGGGTACCCCTACGCAGGTTTTTTCTACTTGTTCATCCATGAAACTCTCCAAACACATTGAAGCAAATGGATTTGATGACACCCAGAAGGCACATCTCTCAAATGCAAGGACACACTGATACCGTGAAAGTTTTAAAAAAAAATAAAATATGTTACGTGTTGAGTTTCCGGCCACCAAGTGAACAACGTCCGAGAAGAACTAACGAGTTCCAAGAATGACAGAAAACACGCAATACAATAAAATATGAAAGAGTAAAGGGGACGACGACTTTGTGCACGATATCTTTTACGTGAAAAGCCCCTTAAAGGTTGCAAATGAGAAAAACCACGGTCACGGACGGGCGTCCAGGAGATTTCACTATGAAGCAAGGAGAATACAACAGGACTCTCGGTGGTGCTTTTTGTTACCACCAGGAATTACAAATCTCAAGCTCCATTTCTTACTTCTGGCTTTCTCTAGGGAAATGCTCTCAGTATGGACTTAAGAAAAAAAGATTGCAGAATCCTTTCCTTAGTGCCAGAAGGGTGGTACTTATAGGAAGAGAAAAAGATATTCTGTTATGGAAGGGACACGTGGCACTGGCGTGTCAGGGGTGCCTGCCACAGCCCAGCTAGTGCGGCACGCCAGGGACACGTGTCATCAGGACGGTGGCGGCAGTACCTGCTCTGCAGATATGGCGCACCAGGAGTGCCAGTCCTACAGATATAGCGTGCCAGGATCCGTTGAATTCACGATGACATGTGCTTTTCCGATTATAGGGAATCATCTGAGTTGGCGCGCTCGGGCACTTTGATTTCTTCTATGGAGACATCGAAATGGTTCTCGGACACTTCTCGAGTTTCCTTAATGACGTCAGCCTTCTTTGGGGGTCCTCGTACTCCCATGGTGAACGGACCTCTCGGACTTTCGTCACTATTTGGGCCCCTTGGGCAGCGATTGTGACTTTGGGCCTTCCTTTTGGGCCGCATTTTATGGGCCATAGTATTGGGACCTAACACTAGCCCCCCATGCCAAAGGGTTCGAGGTCCTCGATCGTTTGGAATGACGCAGCTGTTTTTTCATGGAAGCTGGCCTTTTCTTCTGGCGATCTATCCGCGACCACCTGTGTCCCCGGAGGAAATGCGACAAAAAGTTTGATAAAGGAGCGTCTGAAAGCTTCTTTAGAGTCCGAGGCCATTTAACGCCGCCGTTTGGACTTCTGCAAAGCATTAAATGCTAGACTGACAGGCTGTCAAGTGCCTTGGGAAAGTAAGGCCACGGTTTTTCATTTTCAAAGTGCTGAAGCTTTTTGCTCTCTGCTCTTCTTCTGTGGCTTAACCGTTTCTCCCAAAGCTCTTTGTCGTCGTTCCTCTTCCCTCTTTCACTATTGAGGATTTGCCCCTCGTTGCCATGGCTCCTGGAGTAAAAGACATCGCTTCATCCCTTACTCCCAAGGATCTCGACGAGATTTGGGCAAAGTACGGCATCCCCGCTTCTACTGAGATGATGGTTCCTAGGGCCGCTGAGAGGGCCTACAGTCCGCCCGACAGCTTCATCGCCGTTTACGAGGTTCACCTCAAAGGGGGACTCCATTTTCTAGTTCCTTCGGAGCTTTATAACCTAATGCGCGAGTTGGTCGTTCCGTTCGCTAGGCTTCAATCAAATGCAGTAAGGTATTTGGTCTCTCTTTGCATGTTTTTACGCTGTTATGAGAAGGTCCTTGGGGTAGCCATGGTGAAGGTTATGTTTTGCTTTACTCATAATCTGTAATGGATCACCTTGACTCCTCGTCCGGAGTTTGCTGAGATGAGCGGTGGGAACCCGGACTCCACGAAAAGGTGGAAGGATAAATTCTTCTTTCTGAGAGTCCGAGAGGATTGGGAGCTCTCGGCCACATCGGGAAATGTGGTGAGCAAACATTGCTCAGACGCCACCGCTGAGGAGAGAGAGGCTGCCAAGGAGGTTACGGACCTGGTCATGGCCAACCTTAGTAGTTTTAACGTGGGGAAAAAGAACATTTGGCTGTCCACTGAGAAATTGGCCGAGGCCAAGTGGATAACACAATCCGGGGATGCCTCCTCTGTTGCAGCTTCGAAGAAGAAGAAGAAGAAGAGAATGAGAAGGAAGGAGGCTTCTCTCGTTATCCAGGAGCCGTCCGAGAGGCTACAAAAAAGCCCACGGATGGAGGCCTCGGAGGTTCCAGCGGCAGTTATTGAATAGCCCTCGTCTGGTGATGACAATGTCATTATTGCTCCAATGGTGAGGAGGGTCACAAAGCTGGCTGCTGCCCCTCCCACGGAGTCTGAAGTCGCGGGTCCCTCTGAGGATCTGGCAATTTTTGAGATCTCGAAGGAGACTGGAGTTGCTGAGATGGAGGACACAACTATGGCCGCGACCGCCCCTTTCCTGAAAGCCACTGAGGCTGAGGAGACCCACGGGATGGAACCTACGGGTGTTGCCCCTTCCGAGGAAATTTGTGAGGTCCTTTGCGAGGAAGAGTTTGATGCTGCGACCTCAGAGTTTCTCGAGACTCCTGGGCCCTCGGAGGTTGCAGGTTCCGCGGATGTTACGGAGGCCCCAGTCTCTGGAGATCTTTTGGCTGAGGCGATCCTTGACGTTCCCGTGGCGCCTGCGAGTATTCTGCAGGTGCCTGAGGTCTTGGCGGAGTGTGGCCCAGGTTACGACTCTCTGGTTTCTAAGGTACTTCACCGCTTCTTTACTTCCTTTGCCTTGCTTTTAGTTGGCTGCCTCTTGAGGGACTTGTTTATCTTTTGCAGCTCCAGGACATGGCTGGGAGCTTTAGCCAGTTGGTCGAAGAAGCCGCCCAGTCTCACTTGGAGATGGAGGCGCTGAGGACTGCTGGGGAAGCCGCCCAACGGGCTGAAGTGAAGCTGACTGAAGCGGAGAGGAAAATTGCCTCTTTGGAGGACACCGTTAAGCTCTTTCGGCTTCAGCTGGGGCTTCTTCGGGACAAGGTCGTTTTTCAGGACGAGATGTTGAGGAAGTCCGTACAGCCATCGGATATCACGTTATTATTAGACAGCAGATACCGAGAGGGCATTCATATGTGCTGCCGGGTGCTGTGGTTGGTTAATCCGTAGTTTTTTGGGGCTGTCCTCGATCCCAGGAACGCCGGTGCCTTATGCCGAGAAGACTTATATGGCATTGCTGGGAGGCCTTTCCCTGAGTCCTCTCAAGTAGAGCCTGACGGTGAACCTACCGTGTCCGAGCAGCCAGACTTGACGGACCAGGCGGGGACTTCTGGAGCCCAAGAGATTCACGGATAATTGAGTTAGGAGGAGCCCCCATGACTTGTTGTCTTTCATTTTTTTTGAACACTGTACAGAATACTTTTTATTTTTTGTTAATAAAAACTTACACTTTCCGAGTTGTTACCTGGAAATCTTTGCCCGGTCTGTACGAGTGCCTGCTCCTCTTGTACGGTGACGCTAATTAGTTTGTCCTTAGCTTTTATCGTGAGCTCTTGGAAGTATTATGCAACCTTTTGACCTCTCGAATCGTTTGGCCTTACATGAAGTTCTTAGAGCTTTAAACTTTTGGGTACTCGGCCGGGACCGAGTTTTTAGAATACGACCTCTGGGCCGCTCAGAAAGGACCAAATTTTTAGAATTCAACCTCTAGGGCCGCTTAGATAGGACCGAGTTTTTAGAATACGAACTCTGGGACCGCTCGGTCAAGACTGAGTTTTAGAATTTGACCTCTAGGGCCGCTCGGATAGGATCAAGTTTTTAGCATACGATCTCTGGGGCCACTCGGTCAAGACTGAGTTTTTAGAATTTGACCTTTGGGGCCGCTCGGATAGGACCGAGTTTTTAGAATTTGACCTTTAGGGCCGCTCGGATAGGGTCGAGTTTTTAGCAGGCGATTCGTCCATCACTGGAAGTATTTCCTGAGGTGCATGGCATTCCAAGTCCACGGTATCAGCTTGCCTTCTTGGGTGCACAGCTTGTTGGCCCCTCCCCGAAGGATGGCGGAGACCAGAAATGGCCCTTCCCAATTGGGTGAGAGTTTGTTCCTGCCGACGTTTTTTCCCGTGGCTTCCACGCTCCTCAGCAGTTGGTCTCCAACCTCAAACTGCTGTTCCTTTACCTTCTTGTTGTAATAGCGGGTCACTCATTGTTGGTAGGCCGCTATCCTGAGCCTTACCTGGTCGCGTACTTCCTCGAGTGCATCAAGGTTTTCCCGGAGTCTCTTGCTGTTATTGGTCGTACTAAAGCATCCTACTCGAGGGCTCATGTGGTACACTTCTACTGGAATGACAGCTTCGACCCCATAGCAGAGGCTAAAAGGGGTTTCCCTAGTAGACCCTCTGGGCGTCGTCCTATATGACCAGAGGACCGAGGGTAGCTCATTTACCCATGAGCCCTCGGAGCACTCTAGCTTGGTCTTGAGTCCGTGCAAGATCGTGCGGTTCATTACCTCTACCAGTCCGTTGGCCTGGGAGTATGCAACTGATGTATGTACCAGGTTGATCTTCAGACTTGTGAACCATTTTTCGGTGAACTGCATTTTGTTATCGGTTACGATGCACTCTGGGACTCCAAATCTGCACACGATGTTCTGACGGAGCAACTCTGTGGCATTTTTCTCCGTTATCCTCGCCAATAGCACTGCTTTCATCCACTTGGTGAAATAGTCAATCCCAACGATCAGGAACTTCCTCTATCCGGGAGCGAGCGGGAACGGTCCTAGGAGGTCGAGCCCCCACTGGGCGAACGATCATGGGGACTGGAGTGCCCGGATATCCGTGTGGGGGCGATGGCTCATGTTACCATGGAGTTGGTAGTTCTCACATTTACGCACAAAGTCCATGGCATCGTACTTCATCATTGGCCAGTAGTACCCTTGTCTCATGAGTTTAAAGGCCAGGTTCTTTCCTCCGATGTGGGATTCGAAAATTCTGAGATGTACCTCCTGGAGGGCGTACTCGGACTCCTCTGGGGTGGGACATCTTAGGTAGGGGACCGAGAAGCCCCGTCGATATAACTGACCATCCACAATCATATACCATCCCGCCGTCTTTTTCACTTTCTTGGCTTCGTTCGGATCTTCAGGCAACGTACTGTCGGATAAGTACCTCAGATAAGGAGTCATCCAGGTGCTTCCGTTCGTCACTTGCAGTACCTCCAGTTCGGGGTCTTCGACGCTGGATCTATCCAGGACTTTGCGCATTCCTCAAGCATACTATTCAGGATCCCCAGAAGCTGCGGCCCTTGCAAGCGTGTAAGCTTTGGAGTTTTTCTCCCTCAGGATGTGGACAAACTCGGCGGTCTTGAAGTCCAAGATCATGCCTTTAACCTTAGAGAGGTGTTTGGACAGCTGTAAGTTGTTGACGACAAAGCTCCCGCGGACCTGGTTGACGACTAGCTTAGAGTCGCTGTAGATGATCAACTCCATGGCCGAGCACTCCTTGCCCAGTCAAAGCCCAACTAGCAAGGCTTCGTACTCTGCAACGTTATTTGTGGCCGAGAACCCTAGGGTCAGAGAATACTTTATCTCCAACCCCTCTGGCGTCCGCAAGATAACACCAGCTCCACAGCCATCCTTCATTGAGGAGCCATCCACGTGTAGGGTCCAGGCTGACACCTTGCTGAACTCGTTCGTGCCAGCTTGGTCCTCATCACCCCTCGGCAACGCCGTTGTTTCGACGAGGAAGTCCGCGAGGGCCTGCCCCTTCAAGGAAGGTCTCGGACGGAACTCTATATCAAACTCTTCCAATTCGATGGCCCACTTGATCAGTCGCCCGGAGATCTCGGGCTTCTGTAAGATTGCCCTTAGCAGCTGATCAGTCAAGGCCACTATCATGTGTGCATGAAAGTATGGCCTAAGCTTCCTTGCGGAGTACACCAACGCCAAGGCCACCATTTTCGTGAGGGGATATCTGGTCTCGACGTCCGTGAGAGTTTTGCTCACGTAGTACACGGGCTACTGCCTCCGGTGTTGCTCTCGCACCAAAGCCGAGCTTAACACCATGTCAGACACAGAGAGGTACAAGTACAGCTCTTCGCCTAGCTGGGGAGAAGCCAAAAGAGGTGGGCTAGAGAGGTATCTCTTGAGCCCTTAGAATGCATCTTCGTAGTCTTTACTCCACCGGAAGTCTTGGGTCTTAGCCCCTCACAAGGCTTTGAAGAATGGCAGGTGCTTCTCGGCCGATTTTGGCAAGAACCGAGAGAGGGCAACCACGCGCCCGGTGAGCTGCTGGACTTCCTTTATCGTCCGCGGGGCTCGCATGTCCAAGATCGCCTGTATATTTTTTGAGTTTGCCTCGATTCCTCGATGCGACACGATGTATCCCAGGAATTTCCCCGAGGCCACTCCAAATGTGCATTTGCTTGGGTTGAGCTTCATTCTGTGGGCTCTGAGTACGTGGAAGGTCTCGGCCAAGTCCCTGACATGGTCGCCGCTTTCCCTGCTCTTGACGAGCATATCGTCCACGTACAGATCCACGTTCCTGCCTATCTGTTCTTCGAACATCTTGTTCACGAGTCGCTGATAGGTCGCACCCGCATTCTTGAGGCCAAAGGGCATCACATTGTAGCAATAAGTCCCTTGGTCTGTCATGAACTACGTGTGCTTCTCATCCTCAGGACTCATTCTGATCTGGTTGTACCGAGAGTACGCGTCCATGAAGCTTAAGAGCTCATGGCCGGATGTCGAGTCCACAAGTTGGTCTATTCTGGGAAGTGGGAAGCTATCCTTTGGGCACGCCTTGTTGAGGTCGGTGAAGTCCACGCACATACTCCACTTCCCATTGTTCTTCTTTAACATGACGACGTTGGCCAGCCAATCCGGGTACTGAACTTTTCGGACGAATCCGGCGTCTAGGAGTTTCTTGACTTCCTCGCGAATGGCCACTAACTTCTCCATGGTGTAATTCCTGCGCTTTTGCCTAACTGGCTTATGACGAGGATCGATGCCTAGCTTGTGGACAATGATCTCGGAGGAGATCCCGGGCATGTCACTAGGGGACCAGGCAAACACGTCCGAGTTCTCTCGCAGGAAGCTTGTCAGTTGGTCCCTGACAGCCTCTGGGAGCAAACTCCCATTGTGGACACATTTCTCCGGATCCGCCGAATCCAGTGGGACCTGGATGGTTGGCTCTCTAGGCTGCCCGTGCTGCGTCATGGTTTCATCCCTGAGGTCGAGGTCTTCCATCAGTTGTGGAAGGGCCACCTGGGTGGTTTCTGTTAAATAACACATTCGCCCCATGGACTGATCCCCGAGGACCTCTCCCACACCACACGGGGTGGGAAACGTCATCTTGAGATGTGGGATGGAAGTCACCACTCCGAACGCGACCAAACATGGTCATCCAAGAATGGCTTTATAGACCGAGGGCAGGTCCACAACCAGAAAGGTAAGGACCTTAAAAGCGGTCCTCGGATGTGTTCCCAGGGTCACTTCCAACTGGATGATACCCTGAACAGGCACTGGCTCATTGTCCAGCCCATAGAGTGGCCCTTCCGACGCTTTCATCTGATTTTTCTTAAACACTAATTTAAAATAGGCATTAAGGTACAGCAAATTCTGGGAGCTTCCATTATCGACAAATACTCGTTTCATCTGGTAGTCATTTGCTCCATCAGAAATGAGTGCGGTTACAACCAGGGGTTGGAGTGAGGAGAAGTTACATGATTCAAGTCCCTACAGCTAAAGCAAATAACCTCGTCTTCACTCCCATGTCCCGTCCTTGGCTTCTTTGCTGCTGCAGGCTCTTGCCCATCTCCTCTAGCTGCTCGGCTCGAGATCATATTTACGACCCCCGCGGCCACTCGGTTCTTGGGGGTTCACCATCACCGTCATTTGCTGTTTCAAAAGCTTGTCCGGGTCTTTGTAGGAAACGGTTGAGGTGTCCCCGCTTCATTAGCTTTTCTATCTCCCTCTACAGGGTCATGCAGTCCTCCGTGCTATGCCCCCCGGAGCGGTGGTTAGTTGCACTACTTTGTCTGGTCCCACCCTCCGGGTTCTTCAGCGGGTTGGCCACTTCAGGAACTTCTTCTGCCTGATCTGCATCAGGACGTTGGTGTAAGAGTCATTTAGCGGCGTGAACTGCACAGGCCGCGGCTCCCTTCGAGCGCTCTGCTCGACCTTGTGATGTTTCTTCGATGCTTAGGGACCCTGATAGTCCCTGGTCTTCCTTTTGCCTCCGCGGCCTTATGAGGAGGGAGCTCGTCCCTCTCTGGCTGCTTGGCGTCGTTGGCCTCCTTGGCCACGATGTACGCCCTGGTCACGGCCTCGGCCTCCACAATGGTCTCGGGACCCTTGTGGATGAGATGCTTGAAGAAGGCACCTCCTTCAAGAGTCGAGAGGAAAGCATTTAGCTTCACCTCGTCGGTCAACCTCGGGATTTGCCTGGCCTCGGCCACAAATCGGGCCAGAAATCCCTCAGACTCTCCGTGGCACCATGCTTGATTCGGGTGAGGTGCCAGGGCTGCTTCTCCACCTTCCTGCTGGAGGTAAACTGGCACAGGAAGGCTGTCGCCAAGTCGCTGAAGTCTCGGATAGAGTCTGTCGGCATCCCGTATAACCACACCCTCGCATCCCCTTTTAGAGTCAAAGGGAAGCACTGGCACATGGCGGTCTCGTCCAGGCCCTGGAGGCTCA
>JAOVVI020010446.1:0-13077 GCA_028571085.2 Nepenthes alata
GAAACATTTTCCCGCCAAAACGGAAGTATTTCCCGCCTTCTGCCTTGGGCCTTCCTCCGGGCCGTGTTTTATGGGCCTGTATGTTGGGACCCAACAATAATCATATGATGTAAATTAAATAATTATATTATTTATTATAAAAAATAAAAAAATATTAATTTTATTAGTTTAATATTAATAATATAATTATAATTAAAATAAATAAATTTTTTTAATCTGTTAAAAATCTAAAATATTAAATCGAATGTATCTTAAAATAAAATTAATAAAATTTAAAAAATTTGATTTAGAATTTTAAATTATATATACAATTAGATAAAATAATAGTTGTCAAATGATTTTTAATTTAAGATTTTTAATTGTTACTATTTTAACTTAATATTTTTTATAAATCAAGTAAAATTATGATTATTTAAGTATATAGTTTGCAAAATTAAATTTAGGGTTTGAGCCTACTTTATATATTCGATCTGGACCGTTAATACGTGCGTGTTGTGGAAGATCGCGCTCAGCTCAGTCACACGTAGTTGATAATTTTCTGTAGGGATGAAATCATCAATTACTCTTTATCACATTGAAGCTCCATAAATCAGTGGGTGAAAGAGGAAAGGAAAGAAACGGGGAAAATGGCGGGAATATGCTGTTATATAGGAGCTTCGTCGAATATCTGCTTCCATTCCAGAGTAAGGAGGAAGACATTTCCATTTTCGTGTCGATTTGAAGAGGAAAAGATGATCAAAATTCTCTGTTCTTCTTAAATAATTGAATTGAATTTTCAGCAAATCCATAAAATTCGCTGCTGTTCAAAATCGAGGAATAGTTCCGGGAAAGGAAGTCCACAACTGCTAAAACTCGCAGTAAGTGGAGTGACAGAAATTCTGAGATTCTTTTCTTTCAGAAGTAATAGCAGGTACTTTTGGAAGTGTGGTCGCTTTGCGGGATGAAATTTATAGAAATATCTAATTGACGCTCCCGCCTTATTGAATTCAATTTAGTTGCTGGATAATTCGATTCACGTTTTTCTTTTTCTTTTTTCGGCTTAAAATTTTTCCAACAATATGCAGGGGGAATACAATGAATTATGATAAGAAAGACGGACTTTCGATTTCCAGTGTCGAAGATGTTGTGAGCGTCCTGAAATTAGACTTTGAAAATGCTTATTTCGTTACAGGTGAACTTTTGGTTCCTTTTATTTATGCATTGGCAAAATTGCTATGATTTTTTCCTCTTTTATATTTTGCTACGCATAATATTTAAAGACTGCAAACTCAAGGAGTTCGAACTCCTTTCCTGATTTGGTTTACTTCTGTTGTATTGTTGATATTTTCTTGTGATTCGCAGTCTACAATCGTTAATATAATTTGTATGAGTTGAATCCTTTAATCATTTGGGTTACGTTATTTTTTTTAAAAAAATAGTTCTATTAATGCAAGCACAAATCTAGACATTCCACAGTAGTATAGTAGGAGGAAAATACCCATTTGCCAGTGCAAGACAATAAATCTTCTTCCATGGAAATCCCTAAATGTTTCTGTGCCATAAAACTATTAAAAGGTCCAAGATTATACGCCCCCTAAACAACTGTTTCAAACACACTTTATTCCTAGCATTGAGCTTTGCTTTGAAGGTCGTAGTACACAATGAAGATTCTTAAGCAGGAAAAAAGCCAATTTCAATAGATAAAGCAATTCGGCGGGAATAACTAATCCTCCTGTACCTCTCTCAAAAAAGAAGAAAAAAACCACCATGACCAATAAGTGAATAAATAGCATAATGATTGCTCGATTTGGCTCTCCTCCTGCAAGAAATATATATTTGATCATGCATTTCCTCATTGCTGAAAAACATTAATTGTAAGATGTTTTTTTTTCTATTGCCTTCTCAGTAAGAAAGGTTTTTTAAGATGCTGTAATTCGACATTCATTTTTCAAGGATTAGTGTGCCACTGTTTACATAAGTTGTAAAAGCTGTTGGGTCTTTGTTTCTTAGTCTTGAAACTGGAAAGTCAGTCTTAATAGCCATTGGTGAAGTGTGCAAGAGAATAATCTTTCGCACTGCTGAACTACCTACATAAGACTTGAGACTTTTCAAACAATGATGAGCTTGCATACAAGCTTCAGGTTCACACAACGAACTCATAACTTAAAAGAAGATGCCAAGATTCTTCAACATGAAATATCGGTGTTGTTATTCCTATTCCATTTGCCCTACCTAAACTGATTTTACCTAGTTCTTTATTTGACCAACTAAAAAAATTCTGGTATTGTTTGATGAGGCAGTGCGAATTGACTCAGATGATTTATGAGCTTAGCAGAACTTATTGAGCTGTAATGGAAGTGAAGCTTTACACAAAATTACATGATAAACTTATATGCATCGGTTGCTCTAGTGATCTTATAAGAATTTTGTCCTTGATTGCAGGTATCTTCACTTCTGAAATTTACGCAGAGGACTGCATCTTTGAAGATCCAACAATTAAATTTAGTGGTAGTACTAATTCGCAGTTTATAGATATGGTCAAAATTGAATGAGACTTTCATTCTATGTAATTATTGTGACATGTATCAGTTAATGGGGATCATGAGACTTCCGTTCTATGTAATTGTTTTGACATATATCATTTAATGAGGATCAGTTTCGGAATGCACATTAACAATTATTTACTATTTTACTTCAAGAAGAGGTTTTTGATAGATGAATATTTTTGGATTCACTAAACTATCTCTGAGCCTCTCTTCAATTTCCTTTATGAGTTCAAAAACTTTCTCCTTTTGTTAAAAAGTGGGGATGGGCATATCAATCCTGATCAAACATCATCTAAGAGAATGATGTTTTGCTTAGTCTCTGGAAAAAGGTTTTAGCTTTTTTTAATGTGCTATTCATGAGGACACGCTATGTTCTCATATATTTATCCATCGGTATGCCTCATTTATACAGCAGTCTATTTTTTTCACTGTGATTTTAGAATGATGATGTGCCTATCTTGATTTTTTATTGAATTTGTCTATGTTTCTCCAAAATATCCAATCATAAGGGGAAAAAGAAGATGTAATCCATGTTGATTATTACAGTGATGAGATATTATTTAGCTATAATTTTTTAGCAACATACTAATACTTAACTAAGAGCGAGCCTTGGCTCAATTGTGCCGCTATGATTTACAATTTACAAATTTGAGCCACGAAAATAATCCCTCTGTATTATAGGGGCAAGGTTGTAGACATCTGACCCTAGATTCTGAAATGCAGGAAGCCTTGTGCACTGCAGCACCCTTTTTGTACCGTATCCTTAACCTTGCTTATCCATGTTTTACTGCTAGCTATATTTGTAATGATAGTTTGTTGGTGCTTGTACCTGATTTCCTTGGGAGATATTATATCTATCGGTGATAGGACTAATGAAAAGAGACTTGGATACACTGCTTATTGTACATCTCAGATCTGCTTACTACATGTAAAATGTGCACTGCTATTAGCTATCCATCTTTTTCCAGATGTGAACTTTTTTAAATGGTGCAATCTGAAAAAGCAAAACCCTTTTTTGTTGAAATGTATGATGAGATAGATAATTAGATAACCTTTTGGTTTGATGAAGAAAGAGTGGGTTCAATCTTCAAAATAGTATTGTGGCATGATATGATGGTTCAGCTGTTTGAACCTTTTATGCTCAGTGGACTCTATTCCCTTGTTTCTTTAGGGTGATAGTCACCCATCATGCTGGCATGTGCACTCAGATATGAAAGGAACTGACTCTTGTATTTTTCTGTAATTCAGGTACAGTGTTGTATTCACGCAACTTGCAATTGCTTGTACCTTTCTTTGATCAGCCCTCAATTGTCCTACAGAAAATGGAAAAGGTAACTCTGTGACAGTTAGGACTTCATTCAATGAACTAATTTCTGTTTATGTCTCTTTGGGAGTCATATCTAGCTTTGACAATTGCTTTTCAGGATTTGGTTCAGCAGAGTGAGTTTTCTTATCATTCTGTCCTTGCCATTCATATGAAGTTTGAAGTGATTTAACTTGCAACTTTTGATAGCTGGGTTTTTTTATTTACTACTAGACACTTGTGACTATACAAAGCTGAGGGCCCACAACCCCATAATTTTTATTTAGGTTTTTGGAGACAGCATCATACTTCACACAAATTTGGATGCCTGCAGAACATTTATGTATGTGAAGTGCAAATTTAGGCTGAATACCTGTTCTCTTTACTTGTAACTTCTAGTTTCTTTCCCTAGACAGTCCATGGGGGTCCTCTATGGTTCATTTTCTTGCATAATCTGCATTCTCTATTAAATACTCAGATTAAGTTTCAAGGGTTTTTTGAGCTATTCATTGGTTTGTTGTCATAGTGTGCCATGAATTTGGGAATGTTCTGTTGCTAGACCAATTGATCATTTAAAAGTTGCTGCTACTATTGTAGTAGTTGCAGTTACTTCACATTAGCTTCAAGGACTTAGTCATAGCTTAGTTGTCTTGCTTTGACCATGGTCAAAAGAAAGCTCTGACAGTGAATGATAGTGGCAAGGTGCATCAAATCATGTGGGCTCGACCTTCTTAAAAGTGTAGCTATCTTTCTAATATGCAGAGGATTGTAACTTCAACTTGTTCGGGCTTATGTCCTTATAAAAACATGTATCTGCCCGTCTCTTTACAGGCAGAGAGCGGGTGGGCTGTGGAGTGAAGGCACTAACTCAACCACATCAATTTTTTACATCGGGAATTAGATATCTGTGATATACAAAAGATAGGCCACTATGTAATGACAAACCTCTTCAAGTAATTCTCTCTTTATTTTAGGGCAATCTCTTCAATTATCAGAAGACTTAGCAGGTTCTATATAACACGAGGAACTCCAAGGCTATATGTTTCTTCTGTCTTCTCATTTTGAGGCCATGTGGTGTGACACACAAAATAATGACGACGATATTCTTGTCATGTCTTGTGCTGGCCTTGCTGTCATTTGAACTTTTGCCTTTTGGTTCTTGAATGTTATACAGATCACTGGGTCTTTATTGATGTAGACTAAGATTCATACTAATGGTGCAGAAAAAAAAAAATTAAAGGTGAAAATCTGTTTAAAGGTTGAATAGTTGACTCAATTTTGACAAAAATTGAGTTTGGCCTTTTAGGTGTTTCTATGATATATTTGATCTCATTATGGTGATGTTGAGATTATGAGTTTGGCCTTTCATTGTGATCTAGCATATAAGTTTTAACTTTTTGGTGCTGAATGATGCCTCTACAGCTGTGATGATGCAATATGTTTCATTTTCACATGCAGGGTGTCAATTGTGAGAGAAATTTTGTGTCAGCAACATGGAGACTAAGGTGCTTAAAATGTGCTAATGAATTATTTCTCTAGCAAATGCTTGCTGCTACCCATGAATTTTAGGGGGAAATTTGTCTTTTCTTTTCATAGTTCTAACACTTGAGTTGAATTAAATAAATTTAACAAGGTTTGACAAAAGCAATGGTTAATGTTCCAGCAATTTTTCTCAATTTTATGAAATCATGCCGTGCATAAATATGATAATTCAAACTTACGAATCCAAATATATGGTAACTCATCTTGCCCTCATCGAACTGAACGTCTAACTTTCCTGCATTTGAAGACAGACTAATGTTTAACACCATGGCATGGTATGTAGATGGTACAAAGCTCCTCTGTGGCATGGCTAATAGGAGGATGGTACAGGATAGGACGAGGCTCAATTCATGTTCACTAACTGCAGTCTCCTGCCAGTTAGATTTGTGTGAACTGTCAAAGTGAGGGGAGGGTTTGTGCCTAGTAGAAACTCTCTGTAAATTGGCCTCAGAGGAAAAAGGGAGTCCTTTAATATTGGCCTGCTAGCTAGTCAATTGAGACATTTTTTGTATACTTAGTTGCTGCGTGGGATAGATAGCACTTTTATTAAATCATCAATCAAGGGGGTATCCTGCCATTTACCAAAACAATAAGGAAAAGGAGGCATATTTCCTAGGGATTTTAAATAGATTGTGCTGGGATCCTGGTTATTTCGTTGGCATACGGATTTTCTTCAAAGAAATAGATTATTTGGTAGCATCTATAAGGTCTGTTCTGGAGAAACAATCCTGCAAAACACAGAATAAACAGATTAATTAGGCATATATATTAATGTTTTCCCGATTTCTCAAGTAATAAATGTTTGATTTCTTTGAATAATTGAATAGAAGTGTTCATGCTTCCCAATTGACACTTCTTGATTATGTAACCTTATTCCATGACTGAACAAACCAGTAGAAATATACATGTCTGTCTAATTTGTTGATTTACTCTGGTATATGGAATTCCTCATCATAAAACTCCTTTCACCCAGCTACACAATGTTGAAAATTTTTTTGATAAAATAATATTGGTTGCATTGTTGCAGGAATAAGATTGTAAGGAATGGAATTTCCATTCCACCTCCTATACCCATTTATTTCATTCTTATTCTTGTGTTTGTATATAATGCCGGAATGAAATGAGGGATTTTCTTTAAAATGGCCAAGTCTGCATTTAAATGAATCAAATATCTTCTAATGCTTCAATAAGGATGGGAGTCCCATTCCTTCTTTCCTATTTATATGGAGGCTTTCATGTTTTTGCTTCTCCGACTGTAAAATTTCCCAGCCATCCTCTGAAGTTTAAACCTGATCTCTTTTAATTGAAGGACCTACTTAAAGCTTCCATGGAGGCCTCTCATTATCATTGATGGAAGCACGGTTTATGATCTAGACGATGAGTTGAAAGTGAGATTGTTGTTTTGTTCCTGCAATATACATTTTGGAACATACTGCTGCAATTGTAAATACATTTAATGTTTAGTCACTGCTTGTCAATGAAATTAACAGATTACAAGGCATTCTGAAAGGTGGAATGTTTCTGCAGTTGAGGCGATTGGCCAGATATTCACTCCTAGTTCTGCAAGGCCCAATGATTGATTATGATCTCATGAAGTTGCAAGTCATACTAAAATCAAAGGCATATACCCAATTTCAAGCAGCAAATATTCAGTTAAACTTTTTATGAGAAGTTCCTCAGGGTAAGTATCTTAAAACTAATTCTTCACATCTGCAATTGTCATGATTATTCCATAATGCACAATCTAGGGCATCTGATATAAACAGAATAATTTAGTTGATTTTTCAAAAAATAAAAATGGGACTATTTTAAGCAAGAGAGGCAGCTGTAGTCTTTGCCACATACATGTGATGTCACCATCTGCTCCTTTTTAGAACTTTTCTACCTACCAGTCTTGTCCTGCACTGCCACTATGCCAATGAGACATGTTCTTCTTATAAATGTCTTATGGCTAGCATCTGCCTGGCCGGATAGTATCATATAATATGCAATGCAATTAGTTATAGGCTAACGAAGTGTGGAGTTGTTTGGTTCTTTTACATTGTTTTCTTGCGTGTCCTTCGTCATATTGCATTAGGAGATAAAATCATCTTGTTTAATGCTAAAGGAACTTTCAGAATATTGATTAGTCCTTCATTCATTTATGTTATGCTGGACCAGCATAGTGTATTAGTTTATTGTTGGTTTTCAAATAAAGTTTGTACATTAGTTTGTATTTTAATTATTAATCAGTTTCGTATGTCAAAAAGACGTTGCTGGGGAAGGGAAGTTCAAATACTGGAGCTTTGTTTGGCCAGAAATTAATGCAGGTCTATCTTTATACGAAATCGAAGAAGGAAAGTTTTTCTGCAGTTCTATTCCCCTTCATGCCCTCAAATAGCTTTTGGAGACCTGACTTCCCCTTTTCTTTTGTTCAATTTCCGACTTTTATCGGCTGATTTCTGCAACAAATTAAGATACGGGCTGACTAGGAAAGAACAGATGTATAGAAATTACGTGAATACATTACTTCCTTTGTTCTGGTGTGCTGTTAAACTTGAAATATAGTCTGGATTGCTACACAAAAATTTGCATAGACACTTCCTTTATTCTGGTGTTGGGTAAAAAATTTTGGGTCAATTAGCCTGCTCCTTCCTCTCATAATAATGCCAAGGTAAGATTTGTAGTTTGTTATATTGTCATATCGTCTTCTTTAATGCTTGCAACATTCTGTTAGGTTCACATGGCAGGATATTAAAAACCTAGTTTAGTCTCAAAATCAACAAATGAACTTTTCCAGGCCAATAATTAATGCAGAAAATTAATCATGACAAATAAATCAACACCGAATTTGAATGGGTAGACCCTCTTGGTTTTTAGAGGATAAAACCGCAGGGTAGACCCCAAGAAAAAATTTCACCACATGAATAATCAGGTAACAATACCCATATCCCAAGCTGGTTTAAGCAAAATGATTCACTGTGATTTCAGAAGAGACCCCAACCCAAGGAAAATTTGTCTTACTACTGTTGTTGACAAACACTAATTCACTCTCCATGGAAAGCCCACAATGCGACGTGCAAGCCACCAAAAGTTGGATCATCAAAGCATGGGATTTTCTCCCGTGGGGTTCGACTTTTGAGTCTATTGACACATGGACGATACTTGGATAATCCCTTCCGGTGGTTGATATTTAATCTCAATGACTTGTTATGTGGTTTCTAGAAACTGAGAGAAATCATCTGACCGACATTGTAGGATTGTGGACTTGGTTTATTAACATGGATTGTGCATCCATTACTTTAGCTTTGCTTCAGGGGAGATGTTCTCTCAAGTCTTTTGTATATTTTCTTCTTTCTGGTTGCATGAGTTTATTGTTAGTCTTGAGCACCTAATCATCTCTAGAAGTCCCTTCTACTGGCCTAGTTGACCGAATGTTTTCATGTTCTTATGTCGTGCATAAACTTGTAACATCCTATTAAACACGGTTAAGATATTTTGATTTTGGCCATTCTTTAGTAGCAACACCCTTTTTTGGGAGAGTAGCTTTTGCCCGCTCTCTTTTGATGCTTTCAATGCTAGAAGTTTTCGAGGTCCTAACAAAGGGGCAGATGTTTTCCTGTGCCCAGGAGTGGACAACGTCGAGGGAAGCATGCTTACAGGTATTTTGTTTCATTGGTAACTTATCCCTCCTCCATAAACAAATGTCAGATTAATATGACTGTTGATTTGCCAAAGCTTACTTTTATTCCGTCTACCACTGAAATTTCTAAGAACTAGGTTTAAGAACCTTTACAAGGAACAAGTCTGTCACTATTTCCAACATCTTTTTCAAATTTTATGTACATGAATTCTCTCTGTATGGGACAAAGAAGAATCATATTCATGCAGTCTTATCCGTACGCATTGCATTGCCGTCTTTGTGGTAATGAGTACAGAACACTGTCAGGAAACTATCTGCCATAGCCATAATATTATTCGGACAGCCAAAGCATTGAGGAGAAGTTTGAGGTGTGGGTCACATGTTCATAGTCAGGACTTACTTTTAAGGTGCTTTCTATTATTGCTTTCTGTGCATGCGCGCCTCGCATCTGTTTGCTTTTGTAATATCACATTCCTGTGGGCCTGGACAGTCTCTCTCCCTTTACCCTCCTCCCTCCCTCTATTTTTAATGCTTTTCAAGGCATTAATATATCAGTTGATTAGTGTTAGGGAGACACTAATCAGGACATTTTTTATGGTATAGCATTTTATCTATCTATTTAGATTAATGGGTTCATAAATAAATAAATAAATATGTACTATCTTATTTGATGTCCTTCTAACTAAGGATGTGTCAGTTTGTTTGTACAGGCCATGTTCAACTCTCTTTATTATTATTATTTTCTGGGGTGTGCTGTTTCAAACCAACCGTGCATGGATGGGGGCCATACTGTGCTCTTGTTGCTGGCATTTTCTGCCCCTTTGGACATTTTTTGTTCGATATAGAGGGTGGTTTAAGCTTTTATATCGAGGTATCCGAGGCGGGTATATGGATAATATCCAATTTTTATACCGTATTGAAATTTACCGCCTGTAATTATTATTATTGTTATTGTACAATTGTTTGTGGTATTGAGGATAATGTTGGGATCTGAGAGGCTTTATTTATTTATTTTTTTTTAATTTAAGTCGTTAATATTTAAATAAATAATTATAATTTATTTTTTAAAATATAAAAAATTAGTTAAAATTTATTAAAAATTTAGAACTATTTATTTTAAAATGGATGGTAAAAATATGAAAAATAATAATTTTTATCTCTTAAAAAGATAAGATAGGGTGTGCATCTAGCAATAATACCTTTAGACGCCAAAATCATAATTTTTTTCCCTTGTTAATAAGAAGGATTATTAAAATATGGCCAATTTAATTTAAGGTCTTGTTGCTCAAAATATGGACTATTTTTTTACATGGAAGCTTTGTAGAATTTATAAGGGAGTATCAAATTGATGGTTGGGATCGTAATATATATATATATATATATTCCTTTTTTTGCATGCAGAATATATAAATTCTAGGTTTTTTTTTCTTTGATAATAACATTCTTGATCAACGGTGACGGTAAACAGTTCAACCGTAATGGGTAATGTTAAACTTAATTTTTAATATGTTCATGGCCACTTATTATTTATTCTTGGTAAAAGCTAACATTAGTTGGGTATAAAAATATCCTATAGTTTTTTCAAAAAATCGTCCATTTAAATAATGTTAGCTTTTGGGGGAAAAAAAAAACAAATTTGGTTATTCAGTGTGCAAACTTGGTAACTTCAAATGACACAGAATTGATGAATATTAGTTTACAGAACATACAACTATAATTTTTACAGAATATAATTAGATGAAAATTATCAATAAATATAGGATAATATTTAGTTTTGTCCCTAACTCCATAATACACCATCATTGAGGGGTATAGAAGGCCCGGGAAGATCAAACCATTGAAAAAAAATACGATAAATTAAAAGTAACATGCGTGGAATTTAATGACGGGAGGTTAGTCGAAGTCGATCCTTAATTTTATTACGCATTCAATCTTTATATTATATGATTAGACCGATTTAAATTTTAACATATGATACATAATCTATTATAAAAATCAATCAATCTGGTTGCAATTAGAATTAAACAAGAAGGTAAAGATCTGTATATAATTCAGAGGGAAAAACAGAGACAGAGGAAGGGGGAGGGGGACACATTCGATTGAGAAAACTGTCACAAGAATGAAATTACTCTCTTCTTCTCCAAGCATACAACACCAAGGAGAATCCTCCACCGGTGGACCCACGGGACCTCGTCGAAGAAGAAGATGAACTCCTCCCACAATCGCTGCTCTCATCAGCCCACTGCAGCACACTCGAACACGACGGCGACGGAGACAGAACCACAGGCGTCACCGCCGCCGATAGGCTCTTCCTCATCAACCTCTTCTCCGGCCCCACCATTTCCGGGCAAACCCCTCCGTCCCCAAGCTGAAACATAAACACCCCACTACTAGAACTCCCCTTATCGACAACCCAATTGAACACATCCCAGAAGAACTCCACCTCCATTCCATCGACTAAAATTCTCTGATAACCTCTAAATTTCCACGCCAATCTCTTCACCACAAGCCTAGTTTCTCCATCAATCCTCACTTTCAGCACTCCCCCGCCGCACTCGATCTCAATCTCGCGTTTGGCGCCCATGAATTGAGCTCTGGTGCTGTAATTCCTGCGCCCGAACACGTGCTCCCTCCTGGATAGTTGAGTCAACTGGCCCAACTGACGATTCCAACTCGACCCAGATCGACGAGTCAGCTCATCCCTAAGATCGCCCAGGAAGAACTCGATTCGGCCGTTGCATGTGACTGCAATGTAGAAGGATGAGTCTGGTTCGGCCGAGCTGTGGTTGAACTCTGCCCGAGTGAAGTCCCAGTAGAGCTTGATTTTCTTGTGGTGTGTGCGGGAGAGGTCGATGGATTTGGATCCGGCTCTGTTTCTGAAGAGGGAAAATGCTGATGGGCAGAGAGAGATTGTGACGCAGAAGCAGTCTGCGGCGTGAATTGTTAGTGAATGAGAGAAGTGTGTCTTGGACCAGGTCAGTGTGAGCAGGGTCGGCGAGTTGCAGAGCCTAGTTAGGTACGCGCACGTAGTTAGATTTTGTGGAGATTGTGGTGAGTTGGTGGAGACCGTGTTTGGATTGCTGAAGCAAACTGGTAACATTGCTTTATTCTTTATACCATCAACAAAAACAGAGGGAGTGGGTTTTCGAGGCAGGCCGAATGGTTTTGGCTTTTGGGTAGTAGCGGTGGGCTTCTGCGGGTGGTTTGAATCTTTGAGTGGTGAGAGAACGGGTGAACTTGGCAGAGAGGGAAGATGTGGATTGAAGGGTTTTGAGGCAGTATGAGGAGTGTTTTGCTTTTAATGCAGCGACGATGATGGGTTTTTGTTGGTGTTTTGAATCTTTGAAGGATGAGAAAACTTGTCAATCCGCAGAGACTTCGGCTGTTCGGTGGTGGCGTTTGTTGCCGCGGCGGCGGCGGACCTTTGTGGGTGCGTAGGATTTTGAATGATGTGAGAAATTTATGATGATTTCCGCTATATAATGAATTCCAGTCGACAGAGCATGAGTATGAGTTGGGTTCAAGTTGGCTTGATTAGCGCCCTTGATTTATCTCTGTCTTCTCTCTCTGAAACCGAAAAAGGTAAAGTGAGCTGGGAGGCACTGAGACCTGCGGGTAAACAAATACAGGTAGACGGCTTTGCCTTTCTGCAATAGTACCATTACTGTCTCCTCTCTCAAATACACCAGACCCTTTTATTTATTTATGTTTAAATTTTGAAATGATTTTTTCTTTTTCTTTTTTTCCAGAACTTTAAGTAGGTCAGCTGTGGGTTGAAGAAAGAGGATGTAAGATGGGGTGTCGGGGGAGTCACGTTCTTCTCACTATGCCTATGCCTATCGCTCATGGGATTTAAAAGAGTTTTCTCTTTTATGGAGATAAATAAAATTATTATTTTTTTAATTTAATTATATATTTTAAAATAATAGTTATGATTAAATTATTTTTTTATAAAAATTAAAAATTAATTAAAATTAATTATTTTAAAATATCTAAATTATAAATATTTTTTAAAAAATATATGATAAAAATTTAAAGAATAATTTTTTACTGTAAATTAGGATGGTGCGGCGTCGCTGCTTTAT
>JAOVVI020010447.1:0-13077 GCA_028571085.2 Nepenthes alata
AGAAAGGCCCAACGTGCGTAAGACGGTCAACGCGTTAGCGTTGACCGCCCGACACATAACAAACGGCCAAGAGCGCTCCTTTAATATGGTCAATATTTCTGTTGACCGGAAGTATTGTAGCAGCGGGCTGTGAAAGACAGTAAACCTAATACGGGACAAGCCCAATTTGGCAGGCGATCTCGTACACAAAAAACAACGATCATTTTCATAATTATACACTTTTCTAAAAGTTTGATCTCTTCTAAAAAGGCAACAATGGATTCAGTGCCAACAACGAAGTCTAACGATCAATAGAACATGAAAGGAAAGTAGATAATCTAGAAATCTGTTACACTATTTAGAAAAAAAATGATCCATCAAATCACACCCACCAACTCAGAGAATGCTGCCTAACGCTAGACCAAGAAAGGTGGCTCTCCCCACCATCTATATAAACCCAGAGTCTTCACTCTAAAAAGGAGAACACGCTTTTAAGAGAACACATGCTTTCTAAGATAACAGACACTTTCTGATACAATCTAAGCCACGAAAGCATATGATGCTTGAGAAAAACTCTCTCTCTAAAGCGTTCACCATCCAACCCCACTCTAAGCCTACAGATTGCAGAGTCTTCTCCCGCCCTCCGAAAATCGTCTTCCAAAACTTTTACGCTTTTGAGACACAGCTTCCACTCATTCTCTGTGAATAGCGAGCTGGAACTCACACTCTCAATGAGCCACGGGATCATCTCTGCTTCTACAGGCTGACACTCCCAACAAACTCATTTTCTCTCTTTCTTACCAGTTTACCTACCCAAGTTTGTAGGCTTGTTATTGACTTAAGTGTCAGAGTATTTTCGGTGAGATGACCTCCCGCTGGCATCTGACCTCGGCCGCTGCCCATTGGTCGCACTTAAAGTTGCTGGCGCGCGTAGGTCCTGAGCGTGTCAGGTGTTCAGAGTCTAGGCGTCAGTTCCTGATTTGACTAGGCGTGCTCTGTAGAGACAACGTCCGTCAGTGGTTGCAGGTTCTTTGGGAATCAGCGAAGTTTGCTTAGTTGGCGTTCTCGGTCGTATATGAGACAGTCCTCATCCTTTCGTGTCACGCCCTGCTAACTTGTGAGTTCGCGGACTCGCTGGACAAGGTAGCGCTAGGACATCAACTATCTGTTGGAGGTTCTTTGGTTCGATGGAAAGGGTCCTCGGGTCCTTCTCTGACCTTTCGGACAAGTCTGAGGCCTGTCGAAACTTCTGAAGTTCTCGGGCTTTTTCTTCTTGTCCTCGTACCTGGATGTCGTCTGTTATTTGTGATGTCTTTGAGCCCATATTAGTTAAATGGGGCCTCTCAGACTTTTGTTGTGGCTTTGACTATTGGGACACTAGCGTGTGTTTTTGGGATTTTCTATAGTGGTGTGCAGGATTCAGACTCAGCGAACGGAGCCGAATAAAATCAATCACTCGAATTCGAAAATGTTTAAAATTGGATCCAGGTACGCATCAATATATATATGATCTTTGAGTTAGGATTGGATCAAACCATCCAAAATCAAATCCAATCCAAACCCAGTTGTAAATTTGGGATTTTATTTAAATTTAAATCGATATCCATTTAAAGTAGATAAAATCTATCAATTCGTATCAAAGATATATTAATTTCTGATTTTTTTAACATCCCTGGATTTCATGCATTTTGGTATTTTTGTTCAAAATGCCATAAAAATTATTAATTTATTCTCAAAACCATCACAAATTGCGATTTGGTCCTCCAGAGGGAGCTATTAGGGTAAATCTAAAATTAGGCTCCAAAGTCAAGTCTTTAATTTTTATAATTTAATCTAAATCATAGAATTTATTTTAAAATCTAATTTAACGTTGAGTTCAATAGGACTGTTACATAAGAACATATAACAACATTACATTATATTCTATTAAGTAGGATATGTTATATGAATCAGCTTTATTTTTATAATTTTATTAGAGTAAATATAATATATTATGAGAATATAAATAATTTTAAATCATTTTTATCTTGTAAAAATATAGGACAAAATTTTACACTGGCTGCCAACTACTCCCATGATAGAGATGGGAAGAAGAGATAAGAAACAGACACGATGACATACAAGCAAGACGAACAAAGCATGCTATTCCATTGGCTTCTGTTTTTTCTTGAGTCAAGACTTGGGATCCGGAATCGTTTTTCTTTCCTGCTACTCTCAACAATACAAAATTTAACCTAATAATATAGATGATTGGGCATATGACAATACGTGAAAATGTGTTAAATTTATCTCATAATCTTAATAGTTGAAATTAAAATGATGAAATTCACACAGTCGGAGTACGTGGGTTCTCCAAAATAAGAAGAGTCCGGCAACTTTCCATTTCTTGCCCCAGGTTACTAGAGCAATCAATGGTTGAGCTATTTGGGATAGAGGTTGCCTTTTTGCTTTGGGTAAGAGGTGGTGTCAAGGCGATGGTGGCAGGGTGGCGGGCGGGGGAGGCAGCATGCTAGAGTATTGTTTTCTATGTGAGATAAGAGGTCGATTCAAATTAATTTATTGTTTATTTTCTAGTTATCCTATGTATTGAATATTTGATAATTAATATTCAACTGAATTCTCACATTCTCAAAATGACTAACCATATAAGAATATTAATTAAACTCTATTTTTACTTTATTCTATAACGTAAGAATAATTATTCTATTATTTACTTATTCAATTCTGTCAACCAGAAACACCATAGGAGATCTGGGTTTATATTGCAGCTGCATTACTTGTAGGCTAAAGAGCATGCTGGGCAAGGACGCAAAAATAAGTTCCATTCACAAGAAAACTAGTTACACAGGACCATGCATACATTGTTACTCGAGCTTGCAGATGCCAAAACTAATTGGAGAAAATATCAACCATGGCTTCACCATTTTTCTGTCAAGAAAAACAAGTTCAATCTGCAAAGAAAACTAGCTACAACAAAGAGGCTAAGCACAACAGGTACAAAGAAACGGAACCATCAAACATCAAGTATGTAACTTTATCATCACGTTGTTGAATGCAAAAGCCCTTAGTGATGTCTCCCTTCCCGAGTCAGGTTTCTCCATTTGTCCTTCAAGTCGACCTCTGTTCTCTCCTCAAATATGTTCCGATATACATTCAATATAAGCTTCCAATTTCCTATACCATACTTCTTAACTCCTGTCCTCAGTGTTTCTTCTTCCTCTGGACACCATTTCTTCCTCTTCCTCCGCCTCATAAACTTCACAACTTGGTAGTTCTTCAATGGGGACATGTTGACCCTCTTTGGACTAGGTAAGTGGGGTCGATCGGGTGACCCGTCGGTCGTGTTCTCAATTGAGTCATCCCACGAATGAGTTTGAGCCGTTGGATTTCGATCCATAAGGCCAAATCTGGGCAGGATATTCTGAATCTTGTTGTCCTGGCCACTGGAAGTATTTTCAGTGCCACAAACATCTCCGGTAGTATTCTCTTTATTCTTGATAACTTCTTCTGCAGCATTGTCAATGGAAGCTGAAGGTACATGAGCTTCTCCTCTACTAAGGTTCTCTGCAGCAGTCTCACTATCTGTGTCATCTCTTCCAATCCCGGCAGCCATAGTTTCAGACAAATGCAGAGCCTCAGGGAGAGGGTCCTTCACAGCTTTGTGCAAATCCATTGAAGTAGATTTAAGAGCTTCTTGTACTTTATCGGCTTCTGGGCTGGGAAGATGATCGTTCTTGTCCATTCGGATGTCTTTGTCTACTTCATCAGCATCAGAAACCTTCGCTCCTCGGGATCTGCTAGCTACTGATTTGAAGCGTCTCCCATGAGGAGCAACATGTTTGTGCCTAAGCTGAATATTCCCCATCCGAGTTTCTAGTGAAAACAAATGAACAAGCATCAAGTAAACTGAAACTCATGTTCCCAAAACAAGAAACAAAAAAACTAAAATTATATGCTACATTAAACATGTAAATACTAGTATTGATAACTTCGCAAAGGCTTTCAACTCAATCTAATGGACTACCTATGGACAGCCAATAAAAGAGAGGTTTTCTAAGGAATCATCATCTGATCTTATTACTCCAAACAATCCCCCCCCCCACCAAAAGGAAACCACAAATGAAAATGATCACTACTCCATTCTCTTAGGTGTCCTTGCCAAGATTTCATTCAACACCCAAATGCTTACTTTTCACCAAGATATCACACGATCATGAATATCAATAACAGTATCCAGTTATCAGAAACAAATCACACAAAAAGAGCATTTAACAAACAAATCAAAGGCATAATCTTCCATTAGTAAAACAAACTAAATCCATATATCATGAAAAAGCTACCTTTATCGCCCACGGCAGGCTCAGTCACAGTTAATACCTGTTCACCACCCCCTAATACTCCCCCACTGCCACCTCCATCGACCGCAGTGTTATGGCGAACAACAAATTTGTGACAAGCACTGACCCCTTTCTCCACTCCTTTGCCGAGCTGATCACCCATTGCCTCACCACCCGTTCCCAGCTCCTTGTTCTCCATTTTACTCATCGTCTGGACAACATATTCAAGAAAGGACGGCCCCATACTCTCCCAAGATTCCTTCAAATACGCCCTCACCGCTTTCAGAGCCTCATTCCTGGTATTACTCATCAAAATCTTATCACGAACGATCGAATCCGTAATTGCAGCTTCGATATCATCCCTCCATCTAAGCAAATTTTCCGACACCAAACCGCCACCATTCTTCTCTAACTTCTCCATTTTGCTTAGCTTTTTCCTCCATATCCTCTTCACAGCTTCCAAGTACTTCCCATTCGTCTCCACACTCTCCTCCAGAAACCTAACCGTACAATCGACTGCCACGGCACAATAGGCCGCCTTCATCAACTCCGAGGCCGACTTCCCGTCTCTGTGATCCAATTCCTCGACGATTTCAAGCAATTCCATAATCTTCTCAGATACCGAGGCATCTGACACTTCGGTGTCGATTCTCCGCAAGAGCAACGTCTTCTTTAACCGGGAATCACTGTTTGCTATTGGAAGCACAGATAAGAGGGCGTTGATGACGCTATCATCGATGGGTTGTCGAAGGAGAAATTCGAGGACCCATCTTACGATGTCTTCGTCCATTTTCAAAAGCCCTAACGATGAAAATAGACCCTAATTTCCGCACTCGCGATACATATTGCAATTTAGGGCTCCAAATTTGGCTTGGACTGCCGCACCGGCGTTGGCGGTGAACAGCTGATCCTGGCAGCTAAAACAACTCCCGTAACGTCTAAAATTTTCAAATTTTAATTTTAGTTTTTATCGTTTTTATTCTTAAGTTTATATATATATATTTATATTAATTTTGTATCATATCAAAATTCTATTACTAAAATTTTAATGCATTTTATGCATCAGAATTAGATAGATGGCAATTGTGGCTGAAATCTACTACGAATTTTTCATCACTTTCTTGGACATGGAATTATGGAAGAACTATTAAAAAAAATCAATAAACAAAATTTATCATAAAATAATTAATTTTAACTTATTTTATTATGGAATAAGTTATGCTGGTAAATTTATATTAATACATGTCGGATTTTATCTCGTGTAGAACAATCCTCATTTTATAGAATCATTGTCTTAATATTTACAAATATTGGGTAATTTTAATTTTTTAATGGTTAATATCAAATTATTGATAAAAGGGTTAGAATTATTAGAGAGGGAATAAATGATAGAAATTAAAATAATATTTTTAATATGTCGTTGGATATTTAGGATAGATTTTAATTATTAATAAAATAAGAAAGCATAATGCCTAGATGATCTTGTGTTTTTTTTTTTACCCTCCTCGCATCATTCTGATGAGATTAAAGCACGGAGGATTTACTATTAAAGATCAAATGTGGCAAACCTAAGCTAGGAGATCCGAACAAATGAAACAAGCAAAGATTGTCATGCCCACCTGCCCATTAGAAATGATCCGACATTCCAATATCCTATCAGATCAAATTCCTCATAACATGAAAAACTAAAATTAATGCTTGTTTCATTCCTTTCTCAAGATCGATGTCGAGCAAACCGAACTCATGAGCCAACACCAGGGAAACGTTTTGCCCATTCTCCGACGCATACTGCCCAACCTTTTGGAAATATAAGCAGCTACGATTCTTATATGAAAACTCTCTTTTGCCACAGCCCTTGTGGATTCCCACATAAACACAAATTAGTTTGTTTTGATCATATTATCTGCAATTTTTTATAGGAGAGTTCCCATACATAGAAATATTGGTTGAGAAGCCAACAGCCATTGATGGAAACATTAGTTTGCACTAAAGAGGCACTTCTATCATAAAAGTACCTCATTTATGGTGTTGCTTACAGAAAAAGTTCAGCTTTCAACCCTGAGTTTCACATGAACATCAGCATCTTCTCAAGGAGGAAGAAGATTTGAAGAAACAAAAGAACACAAAAATAGCAAGTTTGATACCGATATCAACCGGCCTAAATTTCATGATTTCTTAGCCTTCCCAAACAGCAGTCCCATTGAGTAAGTGTTGCCCTTCTGAGCAGCAGCTTCCAATCGTTTCTCACCAACCTAGAAGCCAAATAAGATGAGATGGGCTCAACATATTTTAATGTGTTCCTATAATTTTAGCCATTATAGTTGTCACGATGAAATCGATGATAAAAAATAAGAGTCCCTAACGTAACTATCTGTAAAGCAGTGTCAGTGTCAATTTCATGACAAAAGGGTGAGAATTGATACTTGATACCTTATCCATGAGCCAAAAGCCTACGGTTGGCATGTATTGCACCAGATACATCACAGCAAGGACAGGCTGCCAAGACATTTAAGCATTTTAAGATGCATGCAAATCAATTATTTAGAATGTATGACACAATAAACGGAACAGAAAACAACGCAACATGCGTCATCGTAGCTATATAAATTTCTACTACATTGAAAAACATCAAGGAAAAAGGATACCCCCATCAAACATGGAACATGTCAGGTAGATTATTAAAAGAGGGGAAATTTGACATGCCTGAAAAAAATGGCCGACATTAACGATCCCATATATTCTGTGATGCAGCACACAAACCACTTCATATAGTGGAGATCGAAGGCACTGAAATTAAGGCCTTCATGCTCGGACATGATTGTAATTCCAATTTTCAGAAGATTTCATTTTTGAAGGTATTTTCTGAGTGTATTTTCTTAAGTTGACAAAGGAAATAGACTCTAACATATTAAGATTAAGAAAACACTGCTATATTCTACTTAGTTTTCCACTATTATTATTTTCCCAGTCTAATGAGGCATGCAAGCATATAAAAATACTATTAGCACCAAATTTATCTTGCATTAATGTAGTTTACTTTGTTGATCTGATTTCTTCCTAAACCAACAATATTGCTCCGTCTTCTTAATGTTTTTACATTGTTTTCAGTACGATATAAGTTCCCTAGCCGCAGCTATCTCTGTCACACACTGCTTGACCGCCGGCAAAGTTCACAGGGCCTTCATACCCAAGATCAACTATTCAAGTCCTCGAGGGCTATGTAGCATTATCAGTCTAATCATCACACATATTCCAGCCTTTGTCAAATAAGTGTTGTCGAAGGCATTAGGTGGTCTAAAGTGCTAAGACTTCATATTATGGTAGGCGCTATGCGAAGTGCTTGCCAAGATAAGTAAAATATTAATTGAAATATAAATATATGTCAACAAACACAATAGAAAAATATTAATCAAAATTCAAACAACTAAAAACAACCATATATAATATAAGTATTAAGTATTACGTCATAACATTAATATAATAATACGATCAACAAAAACAGTAGTCTTTAATATGTATCTTCTAGCACGTACAATCCTAAGATGCTCTAATTAAATCCGCCACATCATCCTCATTACAATTATCATCATCAAATAATCCATCATCAAATCCATCACAAGGATTTAGCCACCAAATCTCCTCCTATATTTACTCTGACTCAACCTCTTTTTCCACTACTTTCATTACTCTAGAACTCGAAGGCATTGCACCTGCTTTTGAGAACTCAAAGGCCTTGCCTTCACTTAAGATTTGTTATTTGTAACCTCAACAAATAATGAAGTTGATAAAAATGATGACTTTGTATTATGGGAATGAAACAACTGAGAGTGAGAGGGCTTGTGTAACATGAATTGTGATGATAAAAGGGTAAATACATTTAAAAGAATACAAAATTGTAATCTTTTTAAAAAGGCTCAGATATTTTATAATAATTAACAAAAATTTGTTTTTTTTTCAAAAAAAAGTCAGCTCCTAGGTGCCTGGTTGCCTTGTTTCAAGCGCACCCCTAGTTGAGTGCATTTCCATTTCACCTTGTCTGAACATGGTCCAGGAGCTTGCATCTCACCTCACCTTGCCTGAGTGCTTAGATGAGCGCTCAGAAAGCCTTTGACAACATTGAGTCAAGTGCATGATGCCCATAATTATGTGGTCACACAACATGACCTTTACCTTGAAGGATTATTTGCATAGTTAAAGCTCATGAACTCTAGACTACAATGAAGCAAATCTAACTGTAGTGCAAAGGCTCACTCTTTGTTGCAGAATATTATGTGAGGATAAATACTGCCTCTGGCAGAAATATGACATGGCCATACCCACAAATGGGAAAATATCCACTTGAAAGGTAAATACCTGATATGATATCCAAGCTTCTTTCAAACCATGGCTAGCAGCAATAATTGTCAACTCTGCACACCTTTCTGATGACACACGCTTCTGCAACCATTAAAGCGAATATTAAGAACTAAACCACAGTACATATTTTGAAATCCTTCAATGATCACGAATAGCAATCAGGATAAGAGAAAGAATTCAATATGATAAAGTAAAAAATGCACAAGTCTAATAATCTAAGGGTAGCACCAATAGGAGACAGATACGAGTACATTAAGATGTCATAAATACTTGGAACTGAAATTAACCACATAAAAATAGTGACCAAAAGCAACTTGATTCCCTTTAGATGCTGTCTGCAGAAGAGGTAGGGCTTGGACTCATGGAGACAGATAATACATGTTATAGCCATGCCAGTTTTGAAGGATGTTTTCCTTGATTAAAAAAGAAAAAAAAAAGAAAAAGAAAAAAGAAACAGCTAAAGTCATATAGCCAACAACATTTAGTGGCAATTATCACCACCTTCTGTCAATAGAAATCCACAATTTATGAAGAAATGTCAAAGTATCACATATTTTCTGACGCAGGGAAGAGGGAAAATAGCGGCAGGGAAGGAGAAGTGATGCTGGGAAGGGGAAAAGTAGGGGAGGCAAAGGAGAAGAAACCGAAAGGAGGAGGAGAAACAGAAGGAGGACCAGAGAAAAAAGAGGTAGAGATCAGGAGAGGAAGAAAGAAATCACAATACTGAATAGTTCATTCAATTCATCAATGCTAACTCAAATAATAGAGTTAGGGTCCTCATATAGAGAACCCTATTCCTAATATAATTTGAAAACAAAATCAGATTTACTAGCCTTTAATTTGGAAATAAAATTAAATTGGAAATAAAATCAAAACTAATTTGAAATTTCTAATCAATTGGAAATAAAATTAAATTGAAAATAAAATCAAATATCTTCTAATTGGAAATCAAATCAAATCTAATTTGAAAATAAAATTAAATAAAATCTCTGCATCCTTAATATCCACATCAATTCTTTCCGGATGACTAGGACTCAACCCCGTCGAGTAAAACTTTTATAGTTAATGCCCCAATCATAAGTTGAGCACTTGGGCAATCTTCCACTAGCGTTGTTAAACACGTATGAGTAGGGGCCGAAATCTGACTGAGTCACCGTCTCCGGACAGAATAATACTTAGGCCTGAAGATGTGCAATCCTGCCGACTCTGATAGAATTTTAAAAGATCAGGGTCAAGCTATTGGAGTGTCTCTCGAGAGATTTATGCATTCTCGGATTCTGCTCGGCCAACCAAACGAACAAGGAACGCTAAGCCACTCTATCCCCGGTAAACATAATCTGCTCATTTAGAATAGTATCAATTTTATTATTGTGTGCCGGTAGGGTGGAGAGTTGTGCAGGATTGGGTAGGCATTCCATATGTGGCGCATCTAGGGGTACGCCAAAAGGATCAACCGGTGGATAAAAACTATCTTTACAAGCAATTAAATCTGCAACATTAAAAGTACGATGAAAACCAAAATGAGAAGGAATATCAAAAATATATGCATTTGATCCAATCCGTTATAAAATTTTAAATGGACCAACATACGTGCTTACAATTTAGAAATGTGCCCACGTAAGCGCTGCTTTGGCCTAATACGAATCATAGCAAAATCTCCAACACTAAAGTGAACAAGCCTTTTGTGCCTATCGGCGCGAAGTTTATATGAGGCATTACTTGCTTCCAATTGTTTATTGATTTCAATGTATAAGTCATGAAGGTATTGTACGAAAATTTTGGCCGTCATGGATACATTAACATGTGGAGACATCGAGATATAATCTAATGGTTTTAGAGATTTGTAATCATGTACAATTTCAAATTGGCTCATGCCTATAAATCTATTAATAGAGCTATTATATAAAAGTTTGACAGTGGGAAGAATCAAGTTCCACTTCCAAAAATTTTCCTGAATCAAACATCATAACAAATTACCTAAATTTTGATTGACAATTTCAATTTGATTGTCTATTTGAGGGTAGTAAGTAGTGAAAAACTTTAGTTTGATACCAACCATACGTCATAGGGTTCTCCGAAAGTGACTGGTAAAATAAGCATCCTATCAGAAATAATAGTCTTAGGAAGACTATATAACTTGACAATCTCCGCAAAATACAATCGAGCAATCCGAGAAGTATCAGCAGTCTTACTATACAGGATAAAGTGAGCCATTTTAAAAAAACAGTCCACAACAACAAAAATAGAATCATATTTCTTAGGGGTACATGGGAGTCCTAACACAAAATCCATACTTATGTCTTGCTATAGACTATTAGGTGCAAGTAGAGGGGCGTAAAGGCTAGTGTTTTGCCTTTTATGTTTTGCTAGCTAGCATGTTCGACAAGTACTAACGATCTTGGTCATATCTTTCTTTAAACTAGGCTAGTAGAATTTCTGTTTAACCTCCTCTATTATTTTATCACGTCTAAAATGGTTAGATAGACCGCTGGCTTGAACTTCCTAGATTATGAATTCTCGGACAGATGTTTTAGGAACACAAAGTTTATTAATCCGAAATAAGTACCCATCCTGAATACGAAAACCCTCCATGGTGTTTGAATGCCCACATTGTAAAGTTAGGAAGATTTTGCTAAAATTAGGACAAGACTCATACTCTTCTTTAAGTTTTTCAACACCAACAATCTTATCTTGAACAGCAGATAACAATGATAGACGCCGACTCAAGACATTGGCCGCTTGGTTCTCGATTCCTTTCTTTTATTTCAAGACAAAAGAATAGGCTTATAAATACTCAATCCACTAACCATGCCTATAATTTAATTTCTTTTGGGAGCTAATAAATCGAAAAATTTTATGGTCAGAATAGAGGACAACTCCTAAGGTAACAAGTAATGGTGCCAATAACGTAAGGCCTGTACAACGGCATACAACTCCTTATTATAAGTAGAGTATCATAATTTGGCATCATTTAACTTTTCGCTAAAGTAGGCAATTGATGACGTTCTTGACTAAGAACTCCTATTCCTACACCTAAGGCATCATACTCTATTTCAAACACTTTAGAAAAATCAAGGAGCCGCATGATGAGGGGCTATTGTCATCCTCTCTTTTATAATTTTAAAAGCTTTGGCAGTATCAGAAAACTAAGTAAATTCACCCTTCTTCATGCACTTAGTGAGACGAGTCATGAATGTACTAAATCTCTTGATGAACCGGTGATAAAAAGTAGCTAAATCATGAAAACTTCGAACTTCATGGATGAATTTAGGTTCAGGCCAATTCATGATTGCTTGGATCAGGGTCAATAGAAATGCCGTAAAAAAAAAAAATAAAGTCTAGGAAAACTACTTTATCTGAAAAGAATGAACACTTCTTAAGATTAGAAAAAAAACTTTCTTTTTTAAGAGTGAGGCAAACCTGTATAAGATGATCCAGATATTGCTCCTTGTTCTTACTATAAATGAGAATGTCATCAAAATAAATCATTAGAAATTGACCCATGAAAGGCCGTAAAGCTTGGGTTATGACCCTCATAAAAATACTTGGTGCATTAGATAGTCCGAAAAGCACAACAAACCACTCATAAAGGCTGTCCTTCGTCTTAAAAGTTATTTTTCACTCATCCCCTAAACGAATTCCAATTTGGTAATAACCACTCTTTAAATCTATTTTGAAAAAGATTGTGGTACCAACCATCATATCTAACATGCCATCAAGTCTAGGGATGGAAAAATGATATCTCATGGTGACTTTATTGATTACTCTACTATCTAAACACATCCGCCACAATCCATCTTTCTTAGGTGTTAAAAGAGTGGGTACTATACATGGATTCATAATTTCTCGAACAAATCCTTTGCGAAAGAGTTTCTCAACTTGTTGTTATAGTTCAGCATACTCAATAGGATTCATCCTATAATGGAGGTTTGGGAAATATATACCCGAAATGAAATCAATAGTATGTTGAATGTCGCATAAACGTGGTAAGTGACTGAAGAGTCCTTAGGGAAGACATCTTGAAAGTTTTGAAGGATTTGACAGGCCTCATTATGAATCAGTATGGAAGAATTCGGAAGGATTTCGAAAATAACAACAGCAAATACAGCATACTCGCTTATAACTGCTTGTTCAAATGTTATAGAACTAACAATGTGTAATCCTTTTGTCACTACCACAACCCTTTTCTTATTGGGGGTCATCAGTTTTGGGAGTAAGAGATAGAGGTAAATCTTTTTTTCCTTATAAATAAAGGATTAGGAATTAGAACAACCTTGAATTGCCACATCAAAGTCGTATCGCCAAGGACACCTGAGAATGACTATAAGACAACATTCTTTGATGGCTATAGAAGATGTGTCAATCCACTAGACGTAAAATGGATTAGAGTGTGGAACAACTTTTA
>JAOVVI020010448.1:0-13076 GCA_028571085.2 Nepenthes alata
TAATCCAATGGACAGTCGCCTCCCTCCCCTTTCTTTTTCTTTTTATTTCATTTCATTTGTATATATTTTAAATTTTTTATAAAATATTAATTTGTAAAAAACTAAAAAGATTTATAAATAAATTTAATTATAAATTAGATTAAATTTTTATTATTTATTATATATATATTTATATTTTATAAATTTATAAAATAATAATTTTATAATCACATATTATTATTTAAATAGTATTATATTTTATAAATTTATAAAATAATAAGTTATAATAATTTTAAAATAAGATTTAAAAATCAAAAAGCAAGAATAAACTTGTGGTAACTGCGTAGGCAATGTTTCAATTGTTATTCTCTTCCTCGTATAATTAGAGGAATAAATGTGTATATAAGAATGTAATAAATACCCAACTCGCAGCGAATGAATTATACCATAAAAGGAAATATTATTGTATGAAAAGAAAATGAAATGCATGATGGGCCACTTTCCATACGTAGTGCCGATTTGGTTAAATGAAATTCCCTTTTTTCGTTGGGATTTTAATAGTTATTTCGTATACGAATCAAGCAAAACCATATTTATTTGCAATATTACTCGGTGTATTCGTTGCTAATAGTATGTTTAATACGACGCACTTTCCACTTCTTGATTTAGTAGCCACGATTTGACCATATTAAGCAATATATCAAATCGTGTTGAGGATATATAAATTAGTAATTTGATAGTAATTATTTGGCACATTGTTAGTGCTGAGGATAAATTAAGGGAGTTCCATAATTCGGCAAGCCCTCACCCCACTCTCGCTCGTTAGGATATAAAATCTTAAAAAAATTAATCCGGGCATGTTTTTTAATTATATAAATTTTTAACATTTTTTATCATTTTAATTTTATTTTTTTAAAAAAATTTAAATTTAAAATAATTGGGTTAAGACCTCCAAGGTAACGCAGCCCCCCCTGTTTAAGATTGGGGGCCCGGACTTTACTTATTTGGGCACTCAGACGATTTTCCACGATTCCTGGGGCTTCTGAAATGATCCCTGAGGCGGTGGAGCCCATGCCCATGGTCCACCTTACGTCTTAGCCTATCTGCGTTTCGATAATATGGGACCGACGGATAGTTTAGAAAACCCTCTAGTGTTGTAAATTCAACCATATTTCAACATATAATTTGTTGCCTTTAGTGGTGGGATTTAAGATTCTATCATAAAATCTGCCTGTCTTGGGTGAAGATATCAAAGAATTAATGGATTTAAGGGGCGGGTGTGTTTGTCATGTGTGTCTGATTGGTCCGTGAATGCCGTTGTTGGTCTGCAGAACGAAGTAATAAAGCCCACCATAAATGGCATGTTGGACATAATGAAAGCGTGTGCAAAGGCAAAGACTGTTCGAAGGCTTGTGTTCACATCATCTGCAGGAACAATCAATGTTGAGGAAGTTCAGAAGCCTGTGTACGACGAAAGCTGCTGGAGCGACCTTGATTTCGTCCGCTCCAAGAAGATGACCGGCTGGGTTCGTGTCACGAGTTTTCTCTCTCCGTCTCCGTCTTTAGCTGTAGAAGTGAGCGCAGCAGCTGCTCCAAGTATTGTGATTAACTTTGTCTTGGGAAATGCAGATGTATTTTGTGTCGAAAACACTTACGGAGAAAGCTGCGTGGAAGTTTGCCGCGGAGAACAACATCGATTTCATCAGCATCATACCGACACTGGTCGTCGGCCCATTCATCATGCCGACGATGCCTCCCAGCCTCATCACCGCGCTCTCCCCACTTACAAGTAAACCCGATCTAGCTAACTGAACTTGAGTTTGGTGCTACTCTGGGGAAACAAAATGTGTTTATCTGTTTGTGAAGGTTCTTAAACAACTGTGGCCGAAGTAGTGTAATCGGGTTGCGAAATTGCAGGAACCGAGTCGCACTATTCGATAATAAAGCAAGTGCAATTTGTTCACCTGGATGACCTCTGCATGTCTCACATCTACTTGTTTGAACACCCTAAAGCAAAAGGCCGATACATTTGCTCCTCCCATGATGCCACCATATACGACATCGCCAAGTTGATCAACGGAAAATACCCGGAGTACAATGTGCCAACGAAGTAAGTGGGCACTTCGTTTCAAATGAATTCTAATTACACGATAAATCTATCTATAAATATACGGACTATATATTATATTTGTGTTTTATTACACATTATGTTAATGCTGGGACGTGACTTATGCATATGTATGTAAGTTGGACGGGGGGGGGGGGGGAGCGTTTTTGTGGGTGATCAACCTGCCTGACATTGGTGCTGGGACTTACATTACGATTTTGATTGGTGGACAGGTTTAAGGACATTGATGAGAACCTGGACAGGGTGTCCTTCTCTTCTAAGAAGCTGATTGAAGAGGGGTTCGAATTCAAGTACAGCCTGGAGGACATGTTTGTTGGGGCGATCGAGAGGTGCCGCGAGAAGGGGCTGCTTCCTGCTTCCTTTGAAAACCATCCAAACGGCACTTGATAGAGCAAGCGGGCTAGCTATAGCTAGCGGCGTTCCCCTCTCTCGCCGGATATATTCAGCCTTATCAATCCCTTTCAATATTTCCCCCGCTATATGAGTTCTTGGATTCCCCTTCCCATTAACAAGAATCCCGGTATTCTCCTTGCTACATAATTGGTGATTTGAGTCAATAACAATGAGAAATGTGGCTACCGTATCTTAGTTTTTTTTTTGCCATTTTTCTACAACTGGTTAACGGGGCTTCTGCTTTCCCTAATTTCTGTTGTAATCTCCTCATTATAGCCATGTTTGTGCCCACTCTCAAAGGAACATCAAATTCATGCGGGCAAAATCAAACAAGTTAAGATATGTTGTGCCTGAAATTGATAACCCATGAAGGATGTTCCCAAAGGAGCTTTGTTTAATATTTATTTATGTAAACCCAAAACAAAATGATTCATCATAGCTTTCGGTTGATTATTTCTTCCATAGACTAACCTCATCTTGACTTATTGAGTCTATTCTTGCAAGGTGAAGGATACGCTATTTCTTTCGTGAGCTATTTCTTTCATATTATACTTCCAATCTATCGTTAGGAATCATATGATATCTGACAAATAGGCTACATGAGGATGAGGGTGTCGCTGAATATGAATCAATTTATAACCCTCAAGTAGTATGATTTAATTATGACATATCAAAAAGGCTCTATCCCAAACTAGAGTTGTATCCATTTTAGTCACTTCAAGTTTACTCGTAATGTTTGCTTAGTGCCTTATAATTCACCGCTCATTGGTGCTCCTAAACGGCCCTTTTTGTTGGGATTTGATACCCCAATTCACTCACAACTGGTTGCAGCGAAAAAACTCGAACCCCTCGTCGGCCGTCAGTCGCCAAGAATATGAAAATAAAGAACATAAAAATGTATAACGATTTTTAACGGAAAAAATTTTTTTCAATTAAGAAAAAAATTACGAGATAAATTTTAAAAAAATTTTACTATATAAAATCGGTTATAAACAACCCAGTGACAATATCAGTAACTAACTCGAGACAGAACAAGAAAAATAATCCTTATAGTAAGAAAACTCATATTTTCTCTTTTTTTCTCTATTTGTTTTTCTTTTTTTTCTTATAGGTGGTACTTTCTACTCACTCTGATTTTACAAATGTAACGGCAAATAACGAACGACGAGAGCTCCCTTCCGCACGCTACTCCATTCCACCGTCCGTTCCATATTCCACCGCTGCGTTGTCGCAGCTGCTGCACTGCTTCTGAAGCGTCTTTTGTGCTTTATAATGACGCCGGTTTCAAATCTCGTCTGTTCACCTGGCCTAATCTTATAGATGATTTGTCACATCAATTTTATCATCTTTTGCGCCTTTACCAGTTCCCGCACTTTCCCAGACGATGTATGCTCTACATAAACGGTGCATGCTCTACAAAGTCAACTTACCAACTCTAAAAGTCAATTGCCTACTTTGAAAAAAGCCTACCGCTTACTCCTCGGACCCTCGTACCCACTCTACAAAGTCATCTACCTACTTCGCCAGATCGACTCCTCTAAACTAGCGTTGCCTGGTCGCTCTTTTGCATTACCACCCTTAGTTTGCCTCTCCGGCTAGCCTTATCTCAGATTAGTCGGTCGTCTTCTTCTCTCAGCTGGCCGACCTCCTGTTGTTTGGTTTGCTGACCTCTTGCTATCCGGTCGGTCGACCCAAGAAAAATATTCTTACTGCTCTTCTGGTCATTTGTCGTGTGCGCTTCACTTGCGTGAGCACTCTGAATTTTGTCCACCCTGAGATTTGCTTACTCCGGGAAATAGTCTCTCCGACATTTACCCACTTCGGCGAATCAATCTTTTCGGTCTTTGCTATAAGCCAGTTTGAACCACTCCAAACTTTACACAAGTCCTGTGCAATCTTCCCATGACACTTTCGTTTATTGAGCTATCCACAATCCAGTGAACAAATCCAACAAACTTTCTCTCACAACCTTGTAGGGGAACCTTTGCCTTTACCCAACGACTTCATCGCCTACCTTTCGGCAACTTTTTCTCAATTGGGATCTTGGTGTCGCCCTCTACAAGCCTAAATAAAACTTTCTTCGGCTCCACCGATCCTAGAGTAATCCCACTCTCCTTCGGCTCCTTTCTCCGCAATCAAATCATTCTCCTTTACACTCAAAATTGGCCTCCTCTTGCTGCTACTTTGACCAAGACCCCCGTTGTGACGGAACAGTTTTTTTTTTTGCATTCCGCCAGTGACCTCCCGAAATTGACGCCAAGGTTTTCGTGATCTGGTCCGGGCTGGTCATGCCTCTCAATCACATGATCATAGATGCCATCTAGGATCCTTACACGATATCTATAAAATACGTAATGGAAGCCAATCTAACAATCTATCAAATCATTCACATTCATACCCATAAAACTGATTTATACATATATAGTCATAACAGTCTAATTATAAAAATTTATATATTTCAATCGGATCATTACAACAAAACTGCTTATTCCGGGTAACTCCAAAATATGCTTCCAAGTCCTTAGAATCATTTAGACGGAGCTCTAGTCACTCAATCTCGTTAGGCACGAGCTTTATAGTTTCATTTGGAGGGGGAAACAGAAAATAGTGACTCGGAGTTCAACAAGGTACATACAAATTTTCTGTAAAGCGTTTATATTGTAAGGCGGATACAGATACATATACAATATGAATATTTAAAATACAGTTGACCGGATCATGGTAGATACATAATGCAAAAGAAATCAGAAAAGTCGGAGCAGTCAAAATTTTAAAAATCGGGACAGAAAATTGAGTCGGTCTTATTATAAAAATTTCTTTTCTCTTTTATTTTTATCGGTAAGGGACATCAATAGTGGAGGGGGCATTAATCGAGGATAGATTGTGTACATCTTCTCACAATTACGGTAATACCTCCTTATACAAAGCCACAAGGACGGCTTTCACTTCCTTCTTGTACGAAGCCCCGAGGACGGCTTTCACTTCCTCCTTGTACAAAGCCCCGAGGATGGCTTACTTTCGTTATCCTTAATTACCACCATAATGTTCTAAGACATGCGAAGAATTTTATCTTCCAGTACTATAGTGCGATCTTATTTATCTTGTCATAAGGCCAGTTCACTTCTTCTTTAGTTCATATTTCAGACGGGTACAAAACTTGCGGTCGTCATATTACAAAGTCGATTTTAAATTCATTTTTTTCTTATTTCGGTCAAGTAAAAAGACTTTCAGTTGACATGTAGCCGATTTCAAATCTATAAATCTCATTCCGGTCAATAATATTTTATTATGACTCAAAGGCGGTTTTCTTCTTCTTTTTTATACAATTCAAGTTCAATCAAAAGTTGAGCAGAAAACATAAAACAGAAAGCATGAATTAACCATGAAATTAAAATCATATTTTCAGTACAATCGTACAGCAAGCATGAAATAAGAGATATAGCTTATCAAGCAGTAATTAAAACGGCATGTCCAATATACTATGTGCCGAAGTATTTAAATTTGAAGAGAACACTTGCAATTTTTCTTAAAATCGAGACTTGAAAACAGAAGTAAAATCTGGGTTTAAAAAGAAAAGATACACTTGCCTGACTGTTGACTGCCTACTCCTACTGACTTGAGGCTTTTTCTCCTTCTTCACTCCTTACCTTTCTTACTTGCTAGAAATTGCACACCCATCCCTCAACTGGAGCTCAGTATTTAAAGAGGAGGGATTAGATGGAGTAACTGAGGTGGGTTACCTACTTGGTACTTCCCTTCACGGGTTAGGTAGGAGTGAGTGAGGTAAGTTACTTGCTTGGTACTTTCATCTAGAAAGTCAACGGGGTAGTTCACTTACTTTGATTAGATTTGGATCTAGTTTGGATCTAACCGTCTAAACAACAAAGTTAGCCATTGCCTTTAGTTTGCCCTTAATTTATCCTGGTTAAAATTTCTGAATTCGGTAGTCAATTCTAGCTGGTCATCATTTTCTTCAAAGTCGGTCAACATTTCTAAAAATCGGTCAACCCTTCGATCAACCTTCCAGTCAACATATTGACGCCGATCAACGTCTTGACACCGGTTAACATTTTAACGATGGTCAATATTTTAATGGCGGTCAATATCATAACACCGATCAATATTTTGATTACCATTAGTTCTGGTCTTTCAGTGGTGTAAGGCCACTCCGATTTTTAAGTAACAATATTTTACTTTGATTTTAAGCTTCTTTGATTTCAGAATCTCACAATTCTCCCATATTTAAAGAAATTTCGTCCCTGAAATTTAAATGAAATTATATACCTTAATCAAACAGGTGGGGATACTTGCTCCAGATTTTTTCTTCTCGCTCCCAGCTAGCCTTCTCAAGTGAGAGATTTCTCCAAAGTACCTTCACCAGAGGAACCGTCCTTCTACGCAGCCTTTACTCTTTTCGATCGAGAATTTACAGTGGCTCCTCGACGTAGGATAAATCCTTATTGATTTCTAAGGGTTCGAATTCAATTATGTGTGTAGGATCATAAACATACTTTCGGAGCATGGATACATGGAACACGTCTTGTACTTTTGTCAGACTTGGCAGTAGTGCTAATCTATAAGCTACTTCTTCGTCTTTTCTAAAACTTCAAAAGGACCAATAAATCGTGGCTTGAGTTTACCATTCACTCTAAACCGCAATATTCCATTGGATGGTGAGACTTTCAAAAAAATAAAATCTTCTATCTCGAAGCTCAATTCTATCATCATTTTATCTGCATAGCTTTTCTGTCTATTTTGAGCGATCCTCAAATTAATATGGATCAGGTTAATTTTCTCAGCCGTTTCCTTTATGATTTTTGGATCCAAAAATTTTTTATCTCTGGTTTCTTCCCAATGAATCGACGACCTGCATTTTCTTCCATATAGAACCTCAAAAGGTGCCATGCCGATACTAGCCTGATAACTGTTATTATAAGCAAATTATGCTAGTTCCAAGTAAGTATCCCAAGTGCCTTTCATTTTTAATACAGAAGCCCTCAATATATCCTCAAGAGTCTGGATAGTTCGCTCAGACTTGCCATCTGTCTGAGGGTGATAAGCAGTACTAAATTTTAATTTAGTCCCAAGTTCTTTATGCAAACATTTCTAAAACCTTAAGACAAAACGGGAATCCCTATTAGATACAATGGGAGGAATTCCATGTAGTCTCACGATCTCGTTCACATATAGCCGACCCAGTTTATCACGTGAATAGGTCGTCTTGATTGTCAATAAGTGGGTTGACTTTGTCAATTATAACCCAAACAGTATCGTGATTTCTAGGAGTCCTTGACAGACCCGATACAAAATCCATAGCAATATCTTCCCATTTTCAGCTTGGGATCGGTATTGGCTGTAACAATCCAGATGGTTTTTTTTCCTTTTCGCCTTCAATTGCTGACATACGAGGCATTTCTCCACATAGGCCGTGATGTTCGTCCACAAGAAAGTTTTCTTCAAATCTTGATAAATTTTATTTGTTCTGAGATGGATGGTATATCTAGACCGATAAGCTTCCTTTAAAATTTTTTTATTTAACTTCTTATCATCTGGCACACATAAACGGTCTCTAAACCTTAATACTCCGTCTGTTCGGATATTGAATTCAACTCGGGACTCCTTACTCAAGTCATTTGCAATTTCTACAATGAACGGATCATTAACTTATTTTGCCCTAACTTGATTAATAATCTTAGGTTGGATTTGAAGATAAGACAGGAGCATCCTATTGTCCTTAGCATATCGTCGGACATCACATTGCTTCAGATAGTCTAATAATTTTATTTGCTTGATTTGCAATCGAGCCATATTTTCTGACCGTCAACTCAATGCATCTGCAACTACATTAGCCTTTTCAGGCTTATACTATATCTCACAGTCGTAATCAAGCCACCTCCTTTGCCTCATGTTAAGCTCATTTTGGAAAAACAGATACTTCAGGCTTTTGTGATCAGAATATACCAGAAAATTTTCACCATACAGGTAATGCCTCCAAATTTTCAAGGCAAACACCATAGCAACCAGCTCTAGATCATGAGTAGGGTAGTTCTTTTCATGCACCTTCAGTTGTCTAGACCCGTAAGCTACCACCCTACCATGCTGCATCAATACACATCCCAAGCTTGCTTCAGAGGCGTAACAGTACACCTCATAACCTCCTGATCCTTATGGAATCACCAATACTTGAGCAGTAGTCAGGCGATCCTTTAGCTCCCGAAAACTCTGATCACACTCAATCCATTCAAATTTAGCTTCATTCTTCAGTAATCGAGTCAGGGGCATAGCAATCTGTGAAAAGTTTTTCACAAATCGTAGGTAGTAACCTACTATGCCCAAAAAGCTTCTAACCTCGGTTACAGAAGTCGGCCTACTCCAGTTAGTAACAACCTCTACTTTCTTTGGATCCATAGAAATACCACCATCGAAAATTACATGTCCCAAAAATATCACCTTCTCCATCCAAAATTTACATTTTTCCAACTTAGCATACAACTTTTTCTCACGGAGCACTTGAAGTACTATCCTTAGTTGAGTTTCATGCTCCTCATAGTTCTTTGAATAGATTAGAATATTATCAATAAAAACCACCATAAATTTATCCAGATACTGCCTGAACACTCTATTCATCAGATCCATAAAGGCAACAGAGGCGTTCATAAGCCCAAAGGACATAACAAGGACCTCATAGTGGTCGTATCTCGTCCAGAAAGTATTTTTGGCTACATCTTCTGGCTTAATTCTCAACTGATGATAACCAGACCTTAGATCAATCTTTGAGAACACTCAAGATCCTTGAAATTGATCAAATAAATCATTAATACATGGCAGAGGATATTTGTTTTTTTATCATGATTTTGTTTAATTCACGATAATCAACACAAAGCTATAACGACCCATCTTTCTTCCTTATAAATAACACCGGTGCTCCCCAAGGAGACACACTCGGCTTGATAATACCATTTTCTAACAGTTCCGGTAATTATAATCTTAGCTCCTTTAACTCAGCAGGGGCCATTCTATAAGGAGACTTAGAAACTGCACTGACACCGAAAATAATAGAGATCTCAAACTCAATCTCCCGGAGGTAATCCAGGCAACTCCTCAGGAAATACATCCTCAAAATTGTGGGCGACTAAATTGTCCTTAGCCGGCACCTTATGACTTCCCGTTGTGCAAGCATAAGCCAAGTAAGCTTTACATCCGCTTCTCACCAGATGTTTGGCATGCAAGGCCGAGATTAACACCGGCATCTCCTTCTTCCTAATGCCTTGAAAGAAGAATGTTTCCGTCCCATGGATGTTAAAATAAACCCTCTTCATAAAACAATCAATGGTGGCATGGTTTTTAGCCAGCCAATCCATCCCCAAAATCACGTCAAAATCTCCCATGTTTAGTAACACCAAATCCACAATTAAACCTTTCCCATCTACTTCCATTACGCTTTCAAGATATACAACATCAGTAATTACAGGGAATCCAGTAGGGGTACACACAGACAATTCATAATCCAATATGTAAGGGGTAGTAGCAATAAGGCACGCAAATCGTAGAGAAATAAAAGAGTGGGTAGATCCTTAGTCAAATAAGATAGATGTAGGAACTCCACAAATAGAGATAGTACCTTCCACGAAATTTGGCAATGCCTCCGATTTCTGAATAGTCATTGCGAAGGCCTTAATTGGAATAGTAGGATTTCTCTCATGTAGTCTCGGGCAATCCTTGATCAGGTGACCTAGCTATCCGCATTTGAAACAAGCTCCTGTCATCCGACGGCATGCCTGCCCTAGATGCATCCTCCCACAGGTGGTGCAGTGCGCAGCCGACGTCCTTGAATCAGTCATCGACTGAGTCGGCACAACACCCTTTCCTTTTTCAGTTGTCATTGTCTTCTTGGACGATCCAAAAGATTCCCCAGCAGGTTCGCCTTTTTGCGTAAAATTTCTCTATCTCCACTTCTTTTTCGTAAATGACTGCCCTATCCAGTATATCGGCATACGTCTCAAGCTTTAATGTGGACAGTTGTTTCCTGATATCATCCCGCAGTCCTTGCTGAAACATTTTCACTTTTCTTAATTCATCTTCTACATAATAAGGTGAGAATCGGGACAGCTCGGTAAATTTAGCATCGTACTCAGTCACCGACATACTCCTTTGCCTTAATCTCATGAATTGCATCTCCTTTTGATCCCAAAGATTGGATGAAAAGTATTTCTCCAGAAAAGCTTCCTCGAACATATCCCAAGTGATCATTTCGTCGGGCACTCCTAGCGCTCTCTTCCTTATGCCCCACCAACTGTCCGCTTCGCCCTCCAACTTATATACGGCGAAGGTGACCTTCTCCTTGTCCGTACACCCAATTACTGTAAATATTTTCTTCATCCTCTTTAGCCATATATTAGCTTCCACTGGATCAGGTTTTCCCAAAAAGCTCGGTGCTCGCTCCGACATGAACCGATCATATGTGGTTGGAGCCAGGATGGCCAGATCTGGCTCAGTCGCAGGGACCGGAGCCATGTGCCTATACTCGACAAACTCCACTATGTTGGTCATTCTTTCCAACAAATTTATATAGGCAGCCATGGGGTGTATTACGGCCAATATTTCTTCCTCTTCCACTAGCCATCATAGAATCAAAACAGGCACGATATTATAATCCCAGAAAAATATCCATTAGCTCATTAAAATTGAACCTAGCCTAGGATCCAAGCTTCTTTAGCACTCTAGTTGCCTAAGTTACCCTAGCCCATTTCTTACAAAAATTCAATATGAAGATTCAAACCTATGCTTCCGCACTTTTGATCGATCAATTCCTAAGGCATCTCATCTCTCTGATACCAATTGTGACGAAACAAATTTTTTTTTTGCATTCTGCCAGCGACTTTCTGGAACTGACACCAAGGTTTCGGTGATCTGGTCCCGGCCGGTTGTGACTCTCAATCACAGGATCACAGATGCCATCTAGGATCCTTACACGATATCTATAAAACTCATTTATACATACATAGTCATAACAGTCTAATTACAAAAAATTATATATTTTAATCGGATCATTACAACAAAGCGAACTCCAAAATTTGCTTTCGAGTCCTAAGAATCATTTAGATGGAGCTCTAGTCACTCCATCTCGTCAGGCACGAGCTCTATAGTTTCATCTGGAGGGGAAAAATAGAAAATAGTGACCCGGAGCTCAACAAGGTACATGCAAATTTTTCGTAAAGCGTTTATTTGTAAGGCGGATACAGATACATATGCAACATGAATATTTAAAATACAGTTGACCGGATCATGGAAAATACATAATGTAAAAGAAATCAGGAAAGTTGGAGCAGTCAAAATTCTAAAAATCGGGACAGAAAATAGAGTCAGTCTTATTATAAAAATTTCTCTTCTCTTTTATTTTTATCGGTAAGGGACATCGTTAGCGGAGGGGGCATCAATCGAGGATAGATTGTGTACATCTCCTCACAATCATGGCAATACCTCATTGTACAAAGCCCCGAGGACGGATCTCACTTCCTCCTTGTACGAAGCCCCGATGAAAGCTCTCACTTCCTCCTTATACGAAGCCCCGAGGACGGCTCCCTTTCGTTATCCTTGATTACCACCATAATGTTTTAAGGCATGCCGGAGAACTTTATCTCCCAATGTTAAAGTATGATATTATTTATCTTGTCATAAGGCCGGTTCACTTCTTCTTTAGTTCACATTCCGAACGGGCACAAAACTTGTGGTCGTCATATTACAAAGCCGATTTTAAATTCATTTTTTTCTTATTCCGGTCAAGTACAAAGACTTTCAGTTGACATGAAGTGGATTTCAAATCCATAAATCTCATTCCGGTCAATAATATTTTATTATGACTTAAAGCCGCTTTACTTCTCCATTTTTATACAATTCAAGTTCAATCATAAGTTGAGAAGAAAACGGAAAGCAGAAAGTATGAATTAACTATGAAATCAAAATCATATTTTCAGTCCGATCGTACAGCAAGCATGACATAAGAGATATAGCTTATCGAGCAGTAATTAAAATGGTAAGTCCAATATACTATGTGCTGAAACTTTTAAATCTGAAGAGAACACTTACAATTTTTCTTAAAATTAGGACTTGAAAACAGAAGTAAAATCTGAGTTTAAAAAGGAAAGGTACACTTGCCTGACTGTTGACCGTCTACTCCTACTGACTTGAGGCTTTTTCTCCTTCTTCACTCCTTACCCTTCTTCCTCGCCAGAAGTTTCACACCCGCTCTGACAAATCAGTCTCTCCGACATTTTTCCACTCTGACAAATTGGTTTCTCCGGTCTTTGTTGCAACTAGTTTGCAGTACTCTGAATTTTGCATAAGCCGTATGTAACCTTTTGATGACGTGTCCGTTTGTTGAGCTACCCACAAGGGAGTGACCAAACCCAACACTTTGAACTCAATGGGATTGTTCCAGCCTGATGGCCTTGGTTCAGAGTTTGTGAATTAATTTTATATCCATATTAGATAATATAATTATAATATATTAAAATTTAAAGCTATGTGATGCATCCTTAGGTTTATGTTACTGTACAGATTAGGGAGCCTTCAGATT
>JAOVVI020010449.1:0-13075 GCA_028571085.2 Nepenthes alata
CCTAAAATTTTTATTTAAAAAAACTATCATTAGCAGAGAAAACGTAGATTATCAGCCAAGGATAATTCCAATAAAAGAAAGTCTCTCATCCTTCCCTAAACCCTAGACAACCCTTTTCTTTGCTTTGCAATTTCTCCATGTTCTTTGCCTTTGATAGCCCAGCCACCATTGATGAGCGGCAAGGTTTGAGCCATTTACTCCTGTCTCGATCTATCTATCGGTATTACACGACTTAAATAAATCGGTCACTATTAAATTTGGTCGTTAAAAAAAATTAAATGTCATTAAATTGACATTAATATAATATCAAAACTTAGATACGAGAGAGTTCAGTTATAAAACTTGATCTTATTATTGTATTAAATTTCTTAGCATAGTGATTTCTAAACCAAATAATTTTCCAATAAACTTTACTAAAAAAATTCACCCTAAAATACATTAATACAAAAATAATAATATTAATAATAAATCGATTTAAGCAAGACATGGCAGTGAGTCTGAGACATGGTGTGGAAATTGGGTCTTGAGAGTTCAGAAAAAGTTTGGTCTTCCATCTGATTTGACAGGATAATGATGAAATTATAAATTAAAGTGGCCTTGTAAAATCTTATAAAAAGGAAAGTGCTGCCAAAAAACATTCCAACTATCATCCGAGTTGGACCCCTGCTTTCGGTCCCTTTAATCCTTTTTGTTGGTATTTTTTGAACTGAATTTTTTTTAAAAAAAAAATTAGACAATATGTTAAAACTGTGGCATTTGTATATTATAAATTGATTCTCACCGTATTTTTAATTATTATAGATTTTAGTAACTAATTTATTAGGATCATATATTATAGCTAATTAAAAATAATCAAACTATTAATTATTTTTTTAATTTTTTATTTATAAATATTGTGTCAACCTTTCATTAAGTTTTTCTATTAAAAAAACCACCAATGTAAATTAGTAACAAAATCTTAAATTTTGAATATTGGAAGTAAATATTTATGCAATTACACCCCGTAAAAAATAAAAATAAAAATAAAAATAATACATTTATAATGTTGGCGAAAGTAAATTTTTACTTTACATTACATTTGTGGGTGGTGAATTGTCAAAAATGCAATCCAATTAGCCGCCGCTAAGTTTTCATACATTATTAAATAATAGTCCATTTTATTTATGATAAATATGTTTTGATTTAAAATTATTTTCTTTTAGTTTATGTAAATAAAATTTTTACTTTATTTTTCCCTAGAAAACGGTAGCATTATCATCTAATATCTGGCAGGTACAAAAAAATTTGAATTATTAGAAAAAATCAATTAAAACATAGACTCTTAATGGTATTATATTTGAGTAAATTATTTTATTAGTAAATGTTGATATTTAATTGTAATTAGTAGATAAATTAGTTCTTAATTTCAAAAATAGAAAGTGTTTTTTTTTTAAATTTAAGCTTAAACTTTTAATCCATTAGAAAAAATATCTATAATTATTTTTTTGTATGTATTAAATATTATTAAATGATAAAAATAGATTTTTAATTTCCGTTAAACAAGGAAAAATAAAAAAAATATCTTATTTTTGATGAATAAAGGGATTGTGGTAATTAATTATTTTTATTTTATTATTATTAATATTCTTGTCTACAAAAACTGATTAATAAATAAAAAAAAATAAAATGTACATTTCGTCCAGCTCTACAACTTCTGGTGGGCCAGGGAGCCCATTTTCATTCCAGTCAAAAATCACGAGTCGTATTTCTGGTGGCATGTCGTTCGCTCGCTACAATTCCAGACGTTATCAGCCGTCCTTTTATCGTTAGGCATGCAATTGGGTTGAATTGAGACCCCAAAAGTCAACAATAAATTCCAATTAATAGTTTTAGATTTTTTTTTTTTTTTTTGTAAAAATATTTATAACAATTTCTATAGAAAAATACTTTTAAAAGCATTTAACAATTATTTTCAAATTAGCTATTTTTGGCAAACATTCAAAGCCTAAATGTACTATATAAATTCAGCCTTAAATATTTTGGATTAGGCAAAAATTTAACACCTGTAGACATCCCAAAATAAATGGCAATAATATTCTTTAATAGCAAACATAACAGAGTTCGTAAGCTACAACAATCTTGCTCATTACAGATTCTTCCGATAAACATAGAATGGACTCTGATTCATTTAAACTCATCAACGGTTCAATTGGGCTCAATTTTAGCCAATAAATAGACATATTTACGAGGTAATGATGAGCCCTTTTATGGATAAATTTTCATGGATTATAAACTGCAGAAGAATGCTTTAAAGATACTGCATCAGTGAGAGTATAACAACGATGGCTAAAACAGTCAATAATAAAACCACAGCAAGCCATCAGCTCAGGCATGCAATAGAGGAGGATGTGGGGGTGAATAGAGACTCCCAAGTATGAATTTTGAGGTGTTGTAACCTGCGTTGGTGGAAAGCCACCCTACAAATTACAGATAGTTACCTCCGCAGAGGGCAGTTCAACTTCAGTAAGTAAAACCTTGTAAATCCCTCCAATTTCTCAAAGACACAGAAAAGGAATAAAAAAAAAAAAACACCAAAACTACTTTTTTTAAGGCACCCGAATGAAAGAGAACAAAAATGAATCGAAGACCCTCAACCTATTCAAAATTTTTGTAACAAAATAACAAAACAAAAAAAGACCCTTTTCCCCCTAAATGGATCCCTTAATTCCCACTCCCATTTACCAATGTTTCCACTTGTAAACCAATTTTGGTAATGGCTTGTAATTAGGTTAAGCTTCCACCACAAGTTTTTGCTGTTGTCACGGGTTTGTGCTGCAGCCGTATCCTGATGATGAGAGAAGCATGACTGTCAGACCCGAGAGCACTTGATCGGCTTCGGGACAGCAACACCTGGAGATCATTTCCCAAACCATGATTCTTGCACCCGAGATTTTGACCCAGTTGAGACACATTGTCCTATAGATTTAAGGGTATTTTCCTGAAGACTTCCAAATTCTCCCTTCAAGAGACACGACCATGACTGTGACATCGTCATGGTACTTCCTCCTATCTCCTTGAGGGATGTCCAATAAGTCATGGAAGTCCATTCCTGCAGGCAGAGGAGATTCACGGATAAAGTCTAATTATTTAGGTCACAGTACAATCTTTGCAATCCACTAGTCATAAATTTGGGTCGTAAATAAACCATCTTGCATATATTAGAAGCAAAGGTCACATATAATAGACTCAAAGCATGCACCGGTGATTAAACATGAATTTCAGTGGCAAACGGTTTGTTTGGTTGGCTAGTGCTTTGGCAACTGGCTTCTCCCAACAACCAAAGCCTCGTTTGGCTATCAAAAAAAATTGTTTTGTTTCCATTAGAATAGTAACAGCAAACAAGCAACAGTAACAATCAATTTTCAAAGCCTAACCAAACAGGGTCTAAGACTAGCAACTGGCTCTATCTGGTCAAGCCAACAGTAAATGGAATAAAGGGACCATTGCTTATGTGGAATCAGGAAGGGAGCTCGGTTTTCTGTGTTGGGAGGAGGGGTGGGGGATATGTTCGGATCGACTGTGCAAACAAGCAGTATTTGAGACATCGATTTGGAGGTGGCAAAAGATGAGAAAAATCCAAGAGGATTATCTTCGCATGAACCCTGATCATCCCGTGAACATTTTCAATTCTGATTTGAGAGCAAACACGAGAGGGCAAACGGAGAATTGACGAAGAAAAGGAAAAGGATATTCTCATATCCGGATGCCATTTTCTGTAGAATTTCTTCTAATTTCTCTTATATTATACTAAATCACTTGTAGAATGTTTCTACCAATGTAGATTTCTCATTTCTAATTTCGTTTGATGCAATTATGAAGAGTCCAATGTATAGTGGCGTGTCAAACTTTGTTGAGAGGAGTTGTGTGTTCACGTTGAGGGTAATAGTGACTTTGTGTAATCATAATTAATTATAATGAAACTCTGTTTGATAGTCCCATGATTTTTACCCATATTTTGAAAGGTTTTCAACCTAAAAAGTTCAGTCTCATGCACGTGGTTGATTTGCATTGTGTTGCATATTGTGTGATATTGGTTTTGTATTGTTATTTGCCTCCTCACAGATTCAAGCAAAGGGAGAAATTTGATCATGTGTGCGTGTGCTCTCCTTGCTAAAGTGGTGAGTTTTGATGTCCTCCCCCCAACACTATGTGCCCTATAAAAGGCCCCAATAAGGCCTATACTTGTGGGGATGGACAGAACGCCCATTCAATGCATATTGAAGCCTGATGAATGGGAATCTATAATACAACAGTTTAATCGTTAGATATAATGTAATAGACCATTACAAGAACTTGAATTCAACAGATAAATGAAAGCAATGAAAAATTGTATTCAAATGAAGGGACCAAAAAAAAGGATTTTACCTGCTTTCTTTGCTGCACGAGAAAGGAGTTCCTCTATCAGATGTTGTGCAGGATCTCCATCTGGAAACTTGTCCATGAAATCAGCAACATGAGAAACGACTTCTTCATTGCTCAAATATTGGTACAAGCCATCAGACGAGAGGACCAGAAATTGGTCTTTTGGACAAAGTTTGTAGTGACAAACAGAGGGCGTACAAGATATGTATGGTGCATTCCCAATGAACTCATTCCTGAACATCTCCAATAGTGAATCATTCCATTTAGACTGCGCAAACACAACCACCACCACCATTATTATGCATAAGAACAAAATTTCAGAAAATTCTTGGCGAATAAAACACATATCAAAATGGCAAGTATACGTATGCATACGAGATGTAGTATCACTCAAAAGATCATGAAACAGTCATTTGTGATTTACTTGTGTAACTCCAAATAATTCCTACAGCTAATAGAGTGATCAATTTCCATAGTCTACAAGTTTACAATATAGGTGTCGCACTACCAGCTGCAAATAATAATTTCTGCAGATTATAAAAATATAAATTACTTGAAGTATTATTTGAAAAAAGGAAATCACAATCATCTTTGGTTAAGTATCTCCAACCTCACTTCAATAAATTTCCTATTTAATCCTTTATGAACAGTGAAAAATCAATGTAAAACACACAGGTGAGATCGTCTCACACCAATATCCAGTCAATTTGGTTAAGGAAGACAACCAGTTGTTCCAACGGAGAGGGAAATTGAAAAGGCTAACTCGTCAAATCAATCAAGTAACGGAGAAAAAGGGTGGGTAAAATGGATGCTATTAAATTGATTATATCAGTTAGAACTTGATCAAGTGAACTAATTGTATGATAGAGATTTCCGCAACAAATATTTATTATTTGCTTAACAAACCTGTTTCAAAAATCCAGCCCCAAAAGCTCGAGTGACCTTTAGACGACCCTTTACTCTATCATTCACAATGCAGTGGCTATCATCTGAATGTTCACTCTTGATTCGTAAAACTTCCTGCAGTAATTAATGAACAAAAATTATTCTCACCAACTTCAATCTGTGAAGTAACAATTCAAGCAACTTCAATGGAGGATCCTATGAACAAGCAATGCGGGTTTGAAATTTTTAAAAACGCTGAAATCAAAATATGCCTCTGCAAGAGCATGCAGACATAAAACAAAGCATGGAGATGCTCAGGCCTCACCAAAGAAATTTTCATGACAAAACCGTATAGCAGCTGTAACTATCACTATCACCTGAAGATGATATAAAATGCCCAAAGTCTGCATAAATATAAATCCCAAATGAAGATCAAAAAAGTCGCGGCAAATATTTAGATGCCAAAATTAGCAAAGGCAGTATAAATCATCTACCATTTAAATTAACAAAGAAGAAACAAAATTAGCAAAGGAAAAATTAATAGCCAGTACATCAAAATCAATGAAGTCATAAACCCTACTATGTGGATTTAGTTACATTAATCCTCTTCTGCTGTTTACACCCTTCAGAGAATCTCTCACTAGAAACTGAAGGGCTTTCAATGGCTTCTGCATTAAAGCACTCCCATCCTATTGCCTCTTTAAACATATTGCTCTCATTGATACACTATCTAGTTCTTGTCCATTTTTCAACAAGTGATACTGCTACTTTAGCTCTCTATTCTCGTTTCAACCACATTTTTCAACAATGTAGTCCTTCTGTTACCCAAATTCTGATCCGTGTAACATTCTTATCCTATAGCCACCCATAAATTCACTGTTAGAGGTATCTGAAAGAAGGGCACATGAGCTTCTCTGTTTAACCAACCTAACTGACTCCTCTGAATAAGATATTTATTGTGTCTATCTACTTGAATGATGAGTAATCACAACAAGACCAACAACTTTTGTCTTGAATTTCTTCACAGCCACTGAACTTTTTGTTTCACAAATTCTATATTTAAACTGCATGGAACCTCATCCGAAGTATAAAGGTTCGATGACAGCTTTAATGGTGAACCAATTGAAATATGAAATTCCACAGACATGCCTAATAGGGAGAACCCCATCACAAATATACTTCATATGTTCCATATGACTACATATTCCCTTCTTTCCCCAGCACAATGTCCTAGGTAACATGTCATAAACCATTACTAGCCCATCAACAATAAAACTGCTTCTAATTTTAAAAAATGGCATACATCCCCATTTCCTACCGCACACTTCTGTGGAAATGTTCTTCATAGGTAATGATCCATAGTAGTTCTTCCTTGCATAAAACCAACAGAGGAAAAGGGAACTTAGAAAGAAGCTTCCCCGAATCCTTTACACCAATGATTAGTGTTACTATTCAGAAATTTTTCAGGGAAACAAAAAAATAAAGGCTGCTCATTCCATGAGTAATATGCAAGTGGTATAAGGAAGTTTTCAAACATGCATTCAGTAAATATCACCCAAGGACTAACGAGATTCTCTCAAATACAAGGGAAAAAGGATGAACATTTCTTAAAAAAACAATAAATAAAAATGAAGAGATTGCCTTCATAACCTGCACAGTGCCAGTAAATCCCTTGGCTGGACAATATTGCAAATAAAATTTCTGCAGCTGAAGCAGCAACACTGGATATTTATGTATAAAGATTGTATTTTTTCTAGATAGCATATAAAATTGATCAACAATGTTTTTTTTTTTTTGGGGGGGGGGGATACAGCACAGCAATTTATGCCAATTTTTGCTCTTTATAAGGCAAGTAATCCAGAAATGTACATGAAATATGTCATGCTGAAACACGATTATTTCAATCAGAAACATCCTAAGAAAGTAAAACCAACCCTGATACGCCCCCAAACTGACCCCGTATGAAGGAGTTCAAAGCTCAAATGCTAGCCATCGGCAGAAACCCAATAAACATGGAGTTATACAGCAGATAATGTTTGTTAGATAAACCATGTGAATCAAAGAGATAAAAAACCCAGAAGTGTTCATCTCCGCCCTCCCCTCTGTTGAACAGAGAGAGAAAGATGCAATCCAAAAAGACACAGCCCAAAAGTATAATTATGGACCGAATTACCCAACTGACTACATATGTTATCATATTTAATGGTCTTATGACCTCATAGACCATTTTTCTCAGCACATAAAGTGCACAACGCCCTTTGAAATATGAAACAATGTTAACCTAAATGTTCAAGATTAATGAATTACAATTGTTCAAACAGCATGGGGCATGAAGCCAGAAATGTCCACAAACATCCAACAAACGATCAAGTAATGGAGAGTATCTTTCTTCCCCCATAAAATAGACAAAAATCCAGAGAACCATGAGTTGCAAGCAACAAAATCAATCGGGAAATACACCAAAGGACATCCTCAAACAGGCACTAGAAAAGAAATGTGACATCAATTATCGCATATCACTTCAATCTGTGTTAAAAAAGTACAAAGAGGATTTGACATCCACCACTATAAGGGCCAAACTTACTTCTTCAATGCTTGTGCTATGATCTCTGGACAGCTGCAGTGCAGTCAATTCCTTTGCTTGAGAAGGCACCTCATTGGCCATACTAGTAGACCTCTCACCTCTTATACTGGACTCCTCAATAATAGCTTCCACGATGAACCCATTGTCCCCCTTATCCTTTGATTCGGCATTGGAACTAGCTTCTTGGGTTTCCAACTGTGCAACAATAGCACGACTATCACCTACATTCATCACATAGACATCCTCATTTCTCATTAAAGCAACCAATAAACAAGAACCCATTAGTGCAAGTTCCGGATACCGATCAATAACCTTATCTGTCAAATCTAGATAAGCAAGCTCTGTCTTCTCCAGGGCCGTTGACATTGCCCTCAATACCAAACCGTGGTCAACAGGACCTGTTTTTCGCCTCCTACTGCTCCTAGGTGCTCTCTCCTCAACTGTATTCTCGGTTTCAGTTTTCTCATTTTCTTCTGCACCAAATCTCCATAAAAACAACTTCCTAATATGGCCATCCTTATTCCTAGAGAACCCTTGTTTTAACTTGGATAACAATAGGGACCGTCTACTTACTGCAGACACTGAATTGCCGATGCTAACTGCATCATCAACTGAAAATGCAAACCTATCCGACCCAGAAAGATCAAGCCCATCTTCTGCATCATCTTCAGCGAGATATTCCCATAATTTTTTCCTAATTTCCTTTTGTTCCGATTGGAATGTCACCCTTTTCGCTGATGCATGATCCTCATGCGCAAGACTTTCCTGGTTACGCTCAAACCGAATCTCCCCATCCTTCAAAATCTCTTCACTACTAATTGAGAGGTTTTGTTCTTCTAAAACTACTTCACTCTCGAGTGCTGAATCTACATTTATTTGTCCTTCAAAGGTTGAATTACTATTATTTCTATCCTCGTTATCCCAAAACAACCCTTTCAGCTCATGGTACACCGCACGGTACAAATGGCCCATCAAAAACTCCGGCGCATCGGGGCCATTAAACCCATCATAAATACCAATAAATAACCAGCCATGCTCTTCCGATACCACCACATGGACCCGATCCTCACCTGCCTTCCCCAACGCCCACTGCACGGCACTCTCACTCTCACCCTTCATCACCTCTGCTCCGCCGCTGACAGCTCCACCAATTGAAACCTCCTTCCTCCCGGCGAAATTTCTGACCGGCACGACCCAGGGCCGCTGTTTCTCCGACAAGCTACGAGACAAAGCCTTCTTAATGCTGGAAAAGCTCTTCTTCCTTTTCTTCCTCTTCACGTACAGGCCACCGAGCGGCGCGGAAAACGGCACCCGGCCGTTATCGCAAGCCGTGGACGAATCGAGTGGGCCGGATAGAGCTCCGCGCTCGATTGGGCCGGAGAGGAACAACCCGCCCCTCTCGATCGGACCCGATGGTTCGCCCCTCGGCACAGGCTGTAAAGGCAAAGCGCTAAACAATGACGTACTCTCGAATCCATTTACGATACTCCCACCCCTCATCCCACCACCAGCAGCGGCGTCAGCGGGGTAAGTGCCATCGTCGCAAATACTCTCAAACTGTAGGACAGCGGTGGGTGTAGAAGTGTTGGCGCTGACGGACGCACCGGAGATGGTCCTGAACGCTGTCTCACAAGCTTTGGTCGGATCGGATCTCTCGTGGGTGGGAGAGAATCGAAGGGAGCCGGTTGGAGAGAGGAAGCGATCAGAGTGGGTCGGAGAGAGAAAGCGAGCAGAGGAGCGAACGTAGCAGAAGGAATGGCCTAGGGTTTTGTCGAGCGGCTCAGTGGCCGTGAAGACCACCTCCGGTTCGTCCCGTCCCTCCTCCGGTTTAAAGCATGGAATCAGCTGCGAGAAACCACTTCCCATCACATTCAAACTCTACACCCCACCGCCTCTCCCTCCACCACCACCACCTCAACAGGCAGTAGCTCACTCGTATCCCGGCCAACAGGCGCCAAACATTAGAAAAAGTAAACAGAACAAAGAAACATATGTACAAATAGCTAACAAACCTACTTACCCAAAAAAAAAAAAAAAAAGCCCAAGACACCAGACAGAGAAATAGGGATAGAGATTTTTTGCTCTGAAGGAGCGATAAAAAGGAACTAGAAAATGGGGGAGAGTGAGAAGGGGGAGAAATTCTCTGCAATGCTGACAAAGTTTCTGAATTTAAAATTGGAGTGGACGAAATTCAAAGTGGGTTGGTGTAGAGAGAGAGAGAGATTTTTAAAAGTTGAAAGAGTGGAAATTCGTATTGGCGTTGGTTTTCGTGTGGAGTGGGAGGAGGAGGGAGAGCGGGGAAGGTGAAGTTGTTGGGGCGGGGGAGGGAGAAATTACACAATATTTGTAAAATAATATTATATTGTTATACTGTTTAGGTGTATAAATAGTTACATAGTTTAACGTTTTACCTGATTAATTTTTTAATATCAGTGAATTAAAGTCTTCTACTTTTTTCTATTTAATTGTGAAGATAGAGTAGAAAGTGGATGATCACATTTCAATTGTTAAAAATCACTTAGTTTCTTAAAATTCGGACCTTTTTTTTTTCCATGGTTAGGAGGTTTTAATCATTTTATAATTTTCTAAGCTAATGCAATATTTTATAATTTAATAATATTAGGTGTAATATCAATTGAATTAATCTAATTAGTTAATCCGGCGAATCCAACCTAAATAATAAGCCAAGAAGTAGGAAAGTAAGGTTCAGCCCATTAAACTTAAGCCCAGATATTACGATGCTCGGTTAGGGTTTAAATTTAGTAAAAGTAAAATAAAATTATACAGATGACCAAGAGGTCGAGTACCAGAAAGATTGCTGAACCAATTGAATGATCGGATACCCAAGTATCTAACCGAGTAGTTAATTCAATCGAATAGTTAAATTTAACTGATAACTAACATATTTTACAGTTAGCTAAAATGAGAATCTACTAAGATTAATCGCTTAGCATGACAATTGACTGAAAACTACCTCCAAAAAACTTCTTGCTCAGAAGACAGTTTGAACTATTTAATCATTAATTAGTATAACTACTCAAATTATGATTTATTATTTCTCTTCAAAAAAACTATCATCAACTAGCCATGTGCCTAAAAGTATACTCAATTTTTCTTAAAAAGGCTAGAGAAAGTTAGAAAGCAAGTATAGAATAATAACCCTCTAAATATTTGATCTTTCACATATTATGAAACTAATTCCTTCATCTCTCTCTCTCACGTCCTCACAACCTCTTCCATATTCCAAATATTTAGAATAGTTTATTATTTCAATCGTTGAGTGATATACCAAAAATTGAATATTGTATCTTTTGATCAATGGTTTTGGTTGTAATATACAAGATTTTGATAGAAAGATTTGATAGTTCAATCCCAATTTTTTTGAATCATGATTTAAATTCTAGACACGTATTATTGGTACCTTCAATAGGAAGCACAATCAAACTACTTGTTCCTACCTGATTCAGATCACACTTACAAAAATCTATATAATCCATTATGTTTGACAAGATCAGAAAAAAAAAGTTATATAAGAGGACATGGGCAATTGAGATGACCATCAAAAGATATCCCTTCTCACGATATCCTCCAAAAAAAAAGGCAGTCAAAAAAGTATTTTGTCACCAACCATTCTAAACATTGGAGTCATGACCACTCAAACGTACAATATGTCAAAAATGTTGAAATCCCTTTGAGAAAGATTTGAAGGCTAAATCCATCAAGGTGAAGTCGTCCACTTACCAGCTTTAAACTCAAAGGAAAGGTTGAAAGGTAAAAAAATTGCCTTAAGGGGGAGTTACTATCAGCCGAGGACTCCCACGGCTCCTGAGGCATAAAATTGAGTTGTTTCCTCCCAACACAAAGGCCGACTCAATTTTGAGATCGAGGAGGAGAGCCCAAAAGACAAGATTCCCCAATATCATCATTGATCATGCACCACTTTGTTTAAGAAGAACGATCATATAGTAGCAAACCTATAACATCTAGTTCTTCTACCAATTCATTCAATGTTATAAGTTTATTTTAGATTTTTATTGGGTATATTAAAAATAATTTTACAATGTAAATTTGATGAAAAATCGAAGTAAGGAAATAGTTTCACTGCCTGAGACACACCAAACGCGCGTTCATACAATTTTGGTAGATTGGGTGTCCCCGAGGTATACCTATAGTGGTACTCGAGTATGATTTATAGAGTGCTCATACTTGAGGAGCACATGAGGTAGCGCTTGGGTGGGGATAGGGTTAAGTGTATTGCCTGACACACGTCTAAGGTGGCGCTTATGCGCTGATTTGATTATATATATCACGAACTTGAAATTTAGTAAGTCTAATAAATTTTTTTATACATATAATTAATAATCCAAAAATTTAAGTGTAACAAACCAGATATATAAAACCTGACAAATCAAAACTCGCACAAGACCTTATTAAATACCGTCCAGACAACAATCATGACCTGCTTCTAAAATAGTCGTTAGGATAAAATATTCACTAGGAGAATGCAATACTGCGTCGAAACTTACCCAACTTTTGCCGTAGACATAAGTCTTCAACTCTTAAGGGAAGAAAAATATAAAAAGTGAGTCGAAAGCTCAGCAAATATCACCAAATATAAAACAGTGCATACAAATCATAAGGAAAGCTCGAATAAACTCCGATAACTCTACCACAAAATACTAAACCCATCGTTTGCCCACAACTGATGCGAATCCAAATCCAACCGTGAACATCATACAGTTACATTTTCGGTCGGCAACTCTAGACCATCCAATTTCCAATATCAACTCCATTAGCCCGGCCACATTTTATGCCTACAGTTCCCAACCATCCAATTTTTAATTTTGGCTCTATTAGCTTGGTTGCATTTTAGACCCAGAGTTCTTGGCTATCAAATTTTAAATTTTGGCTCCATTATCTCGACTGCATTTTAGGCCAATAACTCTCGGCTATCTGATTTCTAATTTCAGCTATATTAACCTATCAGATTTTCAATTTTGGCTCCATTATCTCGATTGTATTGTAGGCCAATAACTCTTGGCTATTTGATTTTTAATTTCAGCTATATTAACCTAACTGCGTTTTAGGCCTACAGCTCTCAACTATCAAATTTTTAATTTTGGCTCCATTAGCCCGATTGTATTTTATGTTCATAACTCTCGACCATCCAATTTATAATTTCGGCTTCATTAGCCCAACTGCATT
>JAOVVI020010450.1:0-13074 GCA_028571085.2 Nepenthes alata
AGAGTCAGAACATGCATGGAGGAAACATTACGTCCATAATGAAAATATACACCCTTTTAACATATTTGTAACATAATCTGATTGAAATAACGTTATATAAATAGATCATACCTATTATGCATATCTTTATCTTTTTTAAGTAAATGATGCAAATAAATTTAAACCTACTATTATAGGTCGTCTAGAGAAGTTACATACGTTATCTCATTATTCCAAGTATACCCCATTCATAGGACTGCGTAGTAAAAGGGTAAATTCATAATAACCATTTGTATAATATATGGCAAGCTTATTTAAACATTCAAAAATATTAATTTAAATCAAATTAATATAATATGCACACCTTCAATCCTGTGTCCGTGGCAATACCAGCCGGTACATGCTCTCATATGACACATGGAAGTTGTATAAGATAAGCATTTATAATATGAAGCATGCTTGCCACCGGATTAAATTGCAAGTTTACTCTTATACCCACTTTGCAACCCTTTCATACACCTTGGTTTTTTTTTTTTTTTTAAATATATATTATAAAGTGAACAATAGATTACTTCTTTATCTTTTTAGAGCCATCATATTATAAAATGCTTGAATTAATGAATAGTAGTTGCATAATGAATAGTTGTATTTATTGAAATAGTCATTTTTATTAGAACAATTGTACATATTTGTAATTTAATAGTCTGTCATATCTGTGTAAGTAGTTATATTTGTTTAAAATTTAACAAAAAATGACTATACATATACCGTACATCTATCTATATATATATATATATATGTTAACAAACTATTTTATTGATAGTTTTAACGTTCATCTCTCTTTCGATATAAAGATTGTGTCATAAGTGCCAACATTGTATTTAAAATTGATGCTTCTCCGAATACGGATTATCGAACAAATTAAGAGGTCACTTAGTATTCCCAATATGTTGAGTTGAAGCGGATTTGATTTTCGTTACTTTAAACCTAAATCATGTACAATACAACCGGCAAATAAAATGTTAGGGGATAGTGGAAATTATTTTTCGGTATGTCTGTCAATACTCAAGTGAAAAATTTTTCTCAAGCAGATAGAAAAATATAATAATATATGAATAATGTATAAATGCATGTTTCGAGGGATTGAGTGTTTATGAACGGTTGAGCTCCGGTGAGTGTGTTCAATTGAGAAATGCCTTAAAGATGGAGGATTAAGTTCCAATGGGTACGTTTGATTGATGAGTGACTTAAAAATAGATAATTGAATTCCGATAAGTGCGTTCGATTGAGGAGCAGCTTAAAAATGGATGATTAAATTTTGATGAGTGCGTTCGGTTGGAACGTGGCTTAGAGATAAAGGATTGAATTTCGATGAGTGCGTTCATTTAGGGAGCAGCTTAGAGATTGACACCTGTACACTCACGAGCTAAGTAGATTGAGAAGAGATGCACTAGAAGGGAGTGTAGCTTAAAAGTAAGCAATTTGATACTTTAGAGATACTTGATGGTAGGAATTCTTTGTCTTCACATTTTTTCTCTAGGGAAGAAAAGTGATTTATAGAGTTGGAGCCAATATAACATTTCTTAGGTCTTACAGTTGACGTCCGTTGCCCTGGAGGTTCGATTAAGCTGTCTCCTTGAGCGTGTCCAAAGGTAAGTATGGCAATCATAATTTTTCTTGAAAATGTTGGAGGACTGTGCTTGCCTTCTTTAAACGATACGCTACGCAATCAGATATTTTATAGATATTTACTAAATTGGCAAGACAACTGTTGTTACCACTAAGTTGGAGGAGCCTCCACTAATTAGCTCTAATTGTTTGTTTATCGTTGAACGGTGTCGGGTCATACTTTTCGGGTCAGTCTTGGCGCCTATTGGACTTTGGGCTAAGGGAACGTCTCACTGGGCTTTCTTTTCTTGGGGCCTTGCACTTGGTGGAGCTTTTATTGGATTGCGGCTTTTAGGGCATGCTTTCCTTGCCGGCCTAATTCTGGATTAGTCTATAAATTATTAGACCCATCAAAAGTAATATATTTCATATGATCTATTAAACAGTTTTTTTTGTAAAAGGCTAACAGAGTAAACAAAAAAAAAGAAAATATTTTTATCTTAATTAAAAACATGCATTTAGTATAAAATTTGTTCCTTAAATTTAGGTAAAAAAATATAGATATTATTTATTTTATAAATACTGTTTTAAAGTTATTAAATTAAATAAATATACATTAAATTTTAAGTAAAATAAAATTAAGAAAAGTTTGATTTTATATTTATTGTTAGTTTTAGCAATAAAAAATACTATTATAGTGAAATTATTAAATATAAATATAAATTTTACCTTATTTTAATTTTATTATTTATCATCTCTCCTTATTTACACTGATTTTAATAATTTCAATGTACATAAATATATAAATATTATTTCTTTTTAACAATCATCTGTCCCTTAAGCGACGATCGTGATCACAAGTGCTGAAGTATGGCCCCTCACCCGCCCACCAGAGTTTAAGGAATAATGTCGCCCTGAAAATACCTGAACCTTCTACCTCAGTAGTTGAGGGATGGCTTTCACAGAGGCAACACAGTAAAGAGAGAAAGTCAAGGTCCGAATAACTAGTTCAAAATCACTCTCTGATTCAACCTTTCAAGCTTACTTCGCTATAACGCAAGGCTCTGGCCACGATTTCTTGCAAGTAAGACTCCTCCCGTCCTTTCCTCTTTTTATTTTTCAATTGCTTGCTTCCTTGCTTTGTTTTTGAATTTGCATGTCAAAGCGTAGTAGAAAAGATTTATTCTGTTTGGTTAATTATAAATGATGAACAAAAGGGGCGCCTCACTCCCCCCTCCCCCGGGGTTGCATGGATCATTGTAATTTGGGAGCTAATTGATTTGGTTGCATGAACTTGATTTTATTTCGAGGTCAAATTTTTAGTGATGGAGTTACATAGGATTGTAGTCCCGCCTTTCTGGATTTTGACACTTCATTACTCCAAAATCGGTGTTAATTTTTGAGTTAGGATGTTAATGTGCTTAAAGAATAATGAAAATCCCTTGACAGCCGTTTTCATGGTTGCTGACGAGCTTTTGTTACAGAATGGGACTTCAAGCTGGCGGTAAAATTCACATGATGCCAATTTGACCTTTCTATTTGCGGAAATGGTGGTTCTATCTTTGCTGAGCTAGGCAAAGCAGTTTTCAATATTCCAATATCAAGGTATCAAATTAGCTTCTTTTTTAGCCGGTTTTTTTCCTTTTGTATGTTTTATTTCGGTATCATGAAATGTTTCATGGTGGTGCTTGGGGTATACCCTAACGTCTATGTTCTACCTCTAAGTCGACAAAACACTTGGAACTAGAATATAGTTTTTGTACTTTCTTTTATTTTAATTCAATTTTACTTATCAAAAAAAAAAAAGTGTGTTCAATAGTGCACCTAGGAGTTGATGCCATAAAAGAACTGGTTTTAAGCTTGATAATTTGTCTCATATATTGGCATTCAGCTTACTGAACTTGTATTGGAAGTTGGAACCAAGGTCACTAGCTTGAGCGAGAGGGTAGCGTCCCACTAGACTACTTGAATTCAAAATGATGAGCAAGATCCTACTTTGACTTTGGCTGGTTCTGCATTACACGGCGGAGGAGCATATCAAAAGATGAACTTTTGGGAATCTGTCCTGTTTAACTTTGATTATTCCTTCTGAGGGCTTATTTTTACTTTAACATCAGAAGTGAACAACTTTCTAGTCTCACTGATAATTGTTCCTGCTGTTTTTTGGCTGTAAATAATCATTTTCACAAACGGAAACAAAAATATTTGGCATTGTTGTGTTTCAATATTTTGTTGAAGTAGAATTTGACATGAATTCAGTTCCAAAAACAGGATAAGATCATCCTGAATATTATTGGTGTAGAAATCAATTAAGATAGTAAGACCACAAGTAGCAATCAAGAAACTATGACAATTAAATATACTTGTGATAGGTGGCAGTGTAAGGGCTCAATTCCCATTATGTTAAAGAATAATCAAGAGGGAGCCAGGGTAGTTTGGCTGAAAAAATGTTAAATGGAACCATATAATAAGTTGCGCAAGCCTGGCTTGTCAACCTATGAGTTTTGAGCGAAATTATGCTGAGCAAGTTCAATAAACCAAGTTTGAATATGCTGTTAGCCTAGCAATTACAAGTCCAACATGAGAGCTTCTTTTATTATATACCGTTAAATAGAGCTGCTGCAGTATTTGGTTAATCTTGACTTGCTAACATTCTAAATGCAAAAGTACAATCACATTTGACTTGTTATAATGTCATAAACTGAAATGAAATGAGCTTAGTTGTGTACTCAAGTGGAGCTTTAGTAGCTTGGCTCAGATCATATTATTGGAGGATTGACGGATGTCATGGCAGCATTAGCAGCAGCAGAAGGTACCACCTCTTGTTTCCTCTTACCAGTAGAGGATTATGAAAAAAATGTCCTATTATGGTTAACAAAGGCGGACCAGAATATGTGTGGGAAGATAACTGTGGAGCTAAGATCAATTTACTGATATTCTTAATGAAAAATGTTACAGTGTCCACAAGTTGTTGGCATTCCTGCCAACTGTAGTTTGAAATTGATTTTTCTAGTGCATATGAGTTAGACATAGAGAGAGATAGAGAGAGGGAAGGGGAGAGGGAGCGCATATTCACCAATAAGAAAAGTAAAAAGGATTTTCAAGTCTGTGCAGAGCTGTTGATTCACATGATTGCATTGGAGCTTAATACTGACTAGTGCATACGAGTTAGACAGAGAGAGATAGAGAGGGGGGGAGAGGGAGCACATATTCACCAATAAGAAAAGGAAAAAGGATTTTCAAGTCTGTGCAGAGCTGTTGATTCACATGATTGCATTGGAGCTTAATATTGACTGAACTAATAGGTGCTGTCATTGTGTCTGGTTATCATAATTGAAAATGTCTTCTTGTCAATAATTGAAACACAATGTCCATTGATGGATGTTTCAAATTTAACTTCTTAGCAGTGGACTTTTTCTACAGGGGACAGGAATCATAGATTTTTTCAGCCACAAGTCTTGAATACCATACATTTGCAAGAACTCTTCATTGAACCTTACATATAAAATCCTCCAATTATGATAGTGCTGACCTTGCACAACCTGTAATTTAATCACTTAGGCTATATCAATGATCCTTCTGGCCCACTGTCAGTAACTCTGAGTGCCTATTAAAAATAGGGTAATTTCTATCTGCAGAGATGATTTGATGCTAATGATTGGGCTAGCTCACACAGAAGTGGCTGCTGGCAGCAGCAGGTGTAGAATCGTGAGCTGGCCCTGGAAAACATAGCTATCCTTTATAGCTGGTGAAAACGATGTCCATCTTCATATCCTACTTGCTTGTGGGATATTTTAATTATTTCTTGCATGCTAACAGTTTTGGTTACTGCAAAATTGTGGCAGTACACATAATATTTCAGTAAAAATACTGATTAAAATGAGAGAGACGGTAGACATAAGTTGAGAGCTTTTGAAGTGTGGAGCACCTGTTTCTTGATTTTGTTGATGGATTATGTTGTGTGCTCTTAAATTTGCGAATCAAAGTTTCCTTGATATGTATCCAACAAAAAGAATTTCACATTTCACTTAGGACTTAATAGGAGTACTTTTCCATAATTAGAAGTCAAAATTAGACAATGTGTTCACGCAAGCATGGTGTCACTATGGGCTTTACAAATATGAAAACCGACGATTGGGTGCTCTGAACTATTCTGGCCATCCTATTAGAACTCAAACTCAATAGGTTTATCCTTAGTATAAGCTGGTCATGCATTTCATTTCCTCTGTGGCAGCTACTTGTAACCTATCCACATCAAATGAACAAAATACAATGTTAGAAGATGAAGTCCTACAATCTTACAAAAGAAAAAGAAATAAAATTATCAAGCAAATAACGAGGTAATTATCTGACTGATATCTTCTTATACAACATTATTATACTACCCTCAATTGCCAAAACTATTGCCTTAGTTTGTGAGTTCTTTCGACATTGTCTCGAACAGGAGTTGAAGCTGACATGTATTCAACATCATTTTCTGTATGTTGTTTTCTCTCCTGAAAGGCCAAATATCCCTGATTAAACGACTTTCTGTTGATGTTGCCAAATGGATGAGCGAAACATACTCCTGTACCCTTTCTTCAGTCTCTCTTACAAGCAGCAGAACCACTCATGTTGTCTTAGTCCACCATTGTATGTTATAAACACAACCTCTGTCAACAAGAGAAAGGGAAATGAAAGTGGAGGGGCGCTTCAACCAGATATATTATATGCATACAATTAGCACCGCTACTAGCTGCCGCTTGCATTTCCACTACACATTGTTGCTACCGTTATGGCACAAGCCCCCTTTCCATGCAACTTCACTTAAAACAAACAGGGAAAGAAAATGAAAATCAACTTACAACAATCAGTACCCGCACTTTACATAGCTGCCTCCATGATGACCTCCTCCCCTCCCCAACATAAATAACCCAAACAAAATGAAAAGAACGAATGAAAAAATTAACAAAGAAATCAGGAAAAATGTAATTTAAATATTTAAAAGGTTGGTTGGATCAGAAATCGTACATCAAAGTTGTCAGCCATGGATTGGACTACCACTGAGATGATCATAGAGTGGGAGCATGAGGGAAGTGAAATTAGGGTTCTAGAGATGGAGGGATTTGTGTCTCTATTGGCCATCAGGTCCAATTTCAGAGAGACAATGTAACTGAGTTGTTGCTTTGGTGAGAAACAGATGGGAAGATAGAAGATGGAGAAGATCAAAAGAGGAAGAGAAAATGTATTCATAAAATGCTTGAATGCACAAATATATGCCCTGACCATGTAACTGCAGATACTAGGATCATAACAACCGGCCATAAACTGGTTATTCCTAAAGTGTTATCAAAGGATGTAACTTGTCATGTCTCTACATTGGATAAGAACAGGATTAGAGGGAGCAAAAGCTCAAAGAGCAATCAAACTTGCCCTTTTCCTGAAAAACAATCAAACAAAACCTGAGATGAATTGATGTATTTAAAGATTGATGAGCCTTTGACATCTTCTCCCCTCACAGGAGGAGCTTCAACTGATTGAACTTTGATGCTGGGGAAACAAAGTATACAGCGAGTGGGGCAAGTTGAATATTATTGAAAATGATGGAATTATGTCCCTATAGGCTTCAAATGATGTGCTTCTTCAAGTATACAATGCTGGACTTTATCGAACCCCCATGGTCAATCTGCAGTTGGTACTCACTAACTTTGCATCAAATGCATGTTGTTTAGGAGCAAAAAGTTCAAGTAGCACGCTGTTTAGGAGCACAAGGTTTGAGTACTCATTGGTTGGTAGGGGCGTTCAGGACTATGCATTTTCATTAGATTCCCTTTCGGTATTTTTGTAGCAATATGATCCCATATTTTATTTCAAGTCTCAGTTTGATTGGTTTACAATTCAACATTATTATATAATAGCATGATTATCCATAGACAATAGATATAATAGTTCCTGACCCTTGTAAACCTAGGAATTGAAAGCAAATGATTTCACAATGATTACTCATTATTTTCATTTGGGGCTATTGATATGAATCGCTGGAGAGACATAATGATATGAATCCTCCTTTTCCTAGTTTGAACTTCATTACGTTTTTTCACTTTCTAATCATTGCATTGTTAGCCTTCGTCAAATCCGGTGATGAGCTGTTGTGCACCTTCAAGAAGATGTACGAGTTCTCTGCTGCTGATGGCTTTGTCGAATTAAGTGAATGTATGGGAGAAATGATCAAATATGTGGCAAACGAACCCTCTGTTGGTCTCTATTATATCCAGCAGCATGCACAGCATGCAGTGCCAAATGCCATCAGCTTGAAGAATAATGTTATAAAGAACTCACGTGAAACAATTCTGCATACAGAAGATCTGGAGGACTCAATCATGATCGTGAGGTCAATGAAAGAATGTGGCGTCCCCATTGCCAATGAAATGATTGGAGATATAAAGAGATCTCTCGGTATAATGTCAACAAAACAACCAATAAGAGGGTTGATCCAACAACCGAGATTGATCTTTCAGATTGGGGGAAGGAACAGCTCCTGGGGCCCAGCTACCTGGGGACAGAATGCAGGCAGTGTCGTGCAGGATAGTGAAAAGATGGGTAGTTACCTATCCGGAGTTTTTAAGTCAGCCAAACTGAAGGCGGGAAATTTGAAGTGGCCGCAGATCGATTTAAAGGAACTTAGAGATATTAAAGGAGAAGTTCTAGTGTCGTATCCTGATACAAGAATATCAGCTTCTGCAGGTAGCCCTAAATCAAGTAAGCCAGAAGAACTGCCATTGTCAAGCCAGATTTTGGATGAGATAGAAGAAGATAACAATGTGCCCGCTGAGGGTGGGAATGAGCTGCGGCATGGTCATATGTTTTCTCCATCTGATACTCTTGATGAGTTTGACGGTGATAAAGAAGCCAGGCTGGAAAAATGTGGCGATGTAAATCACAAAGGAACCAACAATGATGAGAAGGATCGGCATCATATGATATGATGCTTCTTGCCCGCTGTTGTATAAGTTGGGGAATCAAATTTTTTTTTTTTTTTTACAGTAAAATTATTGCTGTCTTGCCTGATAGTAAAGTGTTCAAATTCTGAAAAATGACTTCTTATATAATGTAAAATAAAATTGTCTATCGCTGGCACAAAAATGGCTTGATTTTTTTTTCAGATTTTGCATATAGCAGGAGTAATATGCATAGGATTGACTTTTAATGAAGTCTTTTCCTCAATCTGTGTAAGATACTTCTGAGTGATGCAGTATTGGTAAAATTGCTAGCGGGAATGCACATAAGTTTGTAATAAAGTATTGTTGTACGTGCCATTCAAGATAGTGGACTCCTTCCAGAGCTGTAAGTGTTCCATTCATCGAGCTCAGCTCTTTCTGGAGCCAGGAAATTTCCACAAAAGTGGTAATTTATTCAGAACTTTGTCATGTTTTCACCATGTTTTTTTCTCTCCCAGAACTGTACAAGATTTCTGGAGTTCCAAGCACGGGTTTTTGAACTACAAATTTGTTTGACATGCTTTGTTTTTTGGGTAACAAGTTATAGTGCTTTCATTTGTCACTAACTTGACATATTTATCACCTTAAAGTATGGCTTTTTCTATCTAATACGCAGTGAAGGCAATACAAGCATGTTTTGAAACAAATGAATGTAATCGATTTATATGCATGTCTTCACGGACGACAGTGTTTAATCAACGTGATGGAATGCCATTCCAAAGAAAATGTGCATTTCGTGTTGGACCCCCCAACGTAGATGTGCTTCAAATATACATTGGTTGAGACTCACAAATAATCAGCAGGACTCATCAAACAAAATTTAGCTGTCAGCAATCTGATTAATAATGTTCTTCAGCCTCCATGAATTAGCAAGCTCAAAATTCCATGGCGACTGCGTGTCATTGTCTCCCATCTTCACACCCCCACTGCCCCATGAGCTTCCACTGGCACAACGGAGCACAGACTTGACGAGTAGAAAGCTTTCAGACAATATCCATGAATGGACTCCTCAGAGTTCCATTACACTATAAGTCATAATAGGATGAAATTATTGTTAAACAAATTCAATTTGCAGGGTGCAAGAGAGAGAGAAAGAGAAAGAGAGGGGCACCTCCAGCTTTTAAAGCAGAAATTCCGTCTATCTTGTCCATCCCAATGCCTTCAGATCGCTTTGTTTCAGCTCAACATGCTTCCCTAGCCTGACAATAGACAGGATAGAGAATTGCAAAATGGAAATGTTGGAAGAGTCACTTATCTAGACATAGTGAAAATTGCATGCTACTCGTATTAAAGCATTGGCTTCTCTTTCTCCATGGGGTCAGGCCAAGAGATTCGCCCAACCAGAACCTGGAGGGGGAGTGGAACCGGTTATAAGTGGGTCCATGCCTAGAAGAATTAACAGCTCAATCATCCTCGATGATGGAATTCATTGAACATGGATCCAAGATCCTTAAGACTTCAAAATCCATATGACACCAAGCAATATATAAACAAAGGTCAATTTCTAATCTTGGAACCCAATAATTCTGCTCGTGGTACTCACGCTCAAGACATTATAGTAAATACAGTTTTCACTGTGTTATCAGATGGGGAAGAAAAAAGGCAGAACCTAGTAAATTAGACACCCCAACATGGAACTGTTTGAAGAACATCTACCATTTAATCGAGTTTTGTTTATGTTTCCACCCTTTGGGTATCCAATCGCCATTATACAACTTTGCATTTGCACCAATGCTCACTTCTACTATATGACTCATATATGACACATTTGCACAAAAACTATTACTGACTATGCATCTGAAATTCAAAATAAAACAGCAATGTTTCCTTTAGATAAAAAGGTCAATTCTGGATTCCACACCCCCAAAGAACAGCAAAAGAAAAACATAGATCAGCCTTAATCACATCAATATTTAACAGGTGAAAGTAATATTCTGTGAAGCAAGCAGTCCAAGGAGCCGAAAGAGGTGGGAACCCATATTAAAGAACAAAGCATAACTAAACTTGTAGGATTGGCAGTTCAACAGAAGATGAAAAAATAAAACCAAAGCTACGATTAAGGCCCTAGTTTGGACCTCACCCATTTAATTATTAAGGTCTATACACTTTCTGCTCATGAAGTTATTTGTTTTTATTAATGCGGGATAGGAGTTGCAGTTTGGCTGGGCATGGAACTGACGAAGATACAATTCTGCAGCTCACTAGCCAGCAATGGCCCACCCGCATATGAACCTATTGATTTTGCTAGAGTCAACCAGATCCTCCGATGGACCATGTTAAAGTCCACCCCGTAATCTACCTTCTCAGAAATCCATTAAAAGGACAAACAGATGATTCACATCTACTTTCCTTTGTTCTAAATTGACATTGCCTTCCAAGTATCCTTCCAAATTAAATCCAACCATGAACAATTCTCTAGCAAGCTAGAGGGAAAAGGAGCAGTACACTGAGAAATGAAATTTCCAAGGGCTTGCACGAGTAACATGATTTCCAAATTCCAACCCTAGCAGCTGTCAACACCCACTTATTTTTTTTTTATAATCTCACATATTTATATGCAGGACAGAGCTGCAACTTGATTTGGCATGAAAACAAAGATAGATACTACTCTTCAGTCCACCAACCTGAGATGACACTGGCATAACCATCCGATTTTGCCAAAGCTCTAGCCAGGTCTTCTAATGAACCATGTGGAAGTCCCCTTGGCAACTTTGTGTCACAACAAAAACATGTATTGGATTTCCTGAAAGAAACTGAAAACCTTGGCAACAAGGCATCAAGTATCCCAATTTACTAGAACCACACAGTAGGGGAGAAAGTTGGTGATCATGCCATTGACGGAGGAAGGATTCAAAAGCTTGTAGGGAGGCTCAATTCTCTCTCATATAATAGTCCGAATGCAGATATGTTGCAAGTACAATCAATCAATTTATGCATGAACAAAAGGAGAGACATATGCAATTAATTGAGAAAATCCAACACTTCCTGAAGTCAACACCAGGAAAAGGAACTCTATTCAAAAGGGGGAGGGCTACAACTCGAAGCACACTCACGGCTGGATTCCTTATTGGACAAGAGGTCCACATCCGGCTACAAACATTTCTTGGAGCAAACCTAGTTACTTAGAGAAGCAAGAAGCACCCGGTGGTGGCAAGATCGAGTGTGGAGATTGAAGATTCAATTTAGAGCTATGGCATAAGAAGTATATGAACTGCTATGGCTGAAGTCGAAAGATCATCCTTTATGACATGAATATTAAAATTGAAGCACCAATGCCTTTGATAATAAATAAGCTATCAACGTTGCACATCCGGTACAACACAACTGAACCAAACATATCATAGATCGACACTTTATCGATGAGAAGGTTGATAACAGTCTCATCAGTACTCCATACATGTCATCGAGCAAGCAATTGGCCAACATACTTACTTAGTATCTACCCACTCTAAGATTCCAAGAACATACAAGCAAGCTGAAAAAGTAAGACATCCATTCATCAGCTCGAGGGGGAGTGCTGGAAATCTTGAAGACTCCCCCAATTATTCCTCAAAGATCCTCTCTCAATTATTCTCTTAGATTTGACCCTCCATTATATCCGAGATTTCTCCTTTGTTAATAGGAAATAATATGTATAATTCCCATTATCCCTTTTTTTTCCCTTTGTCCAGTTATTCCTTCTGTTTTGACAGATTCATAAGATATCCTCTCCTTTTGTTTTCCTTTTGGGGATTTAACTCCTGTATAAATGTTGTGCACTTGATACATGAATATGTACGAAAGGAATACTTCTTCTTTCATACTTACAGTCACACTGTCCCATGTGAATCCTACTCCCAAAAGCTGTAGTAACCCCTTCCAAGGGATAAGTTCGCACAACCAACTTATCAGGACCTGGACCAGCAGATATTAACCTGGACTACTATTTCAACCTCCCGCTGCTAGTGTGAGCCCCTTCTTAACATGTCAACTCTCTCGGCTACCCGAAGAAGAATCCTTTGTTGAAAAACTGAGAAGAGATAACTAAAGAATAAAAAAAAAAAAAAAGGCAAGAGCAGGAGAGCATATCACAGCATTCAAAGATATTTTTTTTTAAGTATCCTCTGCCAATAAGACGCCAGCAACCTCAACTAGTGCAAGATGACAAAAAGACCTCAAGTGAGAAATACCTCCCAATTCCCAAGGTATCCTAAATAGGTAGGAAGCCACCAGCAAGGCACAAGAACTGGCGCTGATGCCTACAAAAATGACAAACATATATTTATATACGCACAGTGATGTGCACCACGATCATCACAATATGTCCGTGATGATCCTCATGCTTGCTGATATGCTTGCGACACCACAATTTAAAACTATGATGGCAAGCAAACCAACCAGAATATTTAATTTCAAGCCAGGCACTTCAAAAATTTGCAACAAAGCCTACATAGTGGAACTCTTAAAATCATTCAACAGTGGAAAAAAACAGCATTTAATACAATATGCAGATTAAAAACATACCCCTCTT
>JAOVVI020010451.1:0-13074 GCA_028571085.2 Nepenthes alata
CTCTCCAGGCCTGTTCTGGCCATGAACATGGGAGGAGGCTGGAATCAGATTGTTCCCAAATCTCTCAAACCTTTTGGTCGGCTTCTTTTTCCTCTGGCCACCCTTTTTGGTGGCCGGTGTAGGGACGGCTGTAGGAGGAGCCGTCTCCATTCACTGCTAGTTCTGAGGGTAAAGTATTTAGAGTAGACGCATGTTGGCCTGCATCTGCCCCATCAGCTATTAAAAATATGGTGCTAAAACTCCGCCGTAGCCCCGTTGACTGTGGCACTAGTAGTGTGGTCCTGGTCGGGATAAGTAACGTCTCTAGCGGGATTGCTAGCTTGGGCTCTCATGTTCACCATCGCTAATGCAAAGTCAAAAGGTGACAGAGAGCATTGTTCGGAGTAGTGGTTGGGTTTTATAAGCACTTTCCACAGACGGCGCCAATGATGCGTACCTGAATTCGACTTCGAATAGATTCGAATTTGTCTGGATAGTTTAAACCGACTACATTCACTGAGTGCGAATCCTGCACACCACTAAAGCGACCAAGAGGTCAGCGTGTCGGTGGAAGGTTGTCCTACCAAAAATACTCTGACACTCAAATCAGTAAAGCCTCCAAAGATAAGGAAGGTAACTGCTGAAAAGCAAGAGAAAGTAAGCGGATTGGGAGTGCTGGCTTGTCAAGTACGTGAGCGATCGATTCCTACTCACAAAGAATGTAAGGAAACGATGATCCAAAAACGTGGAAGCCTCTGGGAATGACTCTTGAAAAGCCGATTGGATCTCCAGAAAACTGGAAGCCTCTGGTGGGTTTAGAGTATGAGCGCCCGGAAGAGTGGAAGAGACAACGTACCTCCAGCCAATACTCTGTAAGCGCTCGTAGATGTAAGAGTTCTCTCTGTAAGTAAGAACGTGAGAGTTTTTACTGTAAGAAAGCGTCTCTGTATGCCATAAAATTATATGTAAGAGCTTCTTGAGTGTCAGTGAGAACGTATGAATCAGAATGTGATGTCTGTAAGCAAAAAATGTGTATCTCAGAAAGCGTTCATCAGAAACCATATGCAAGAACTTGTGTAAGTAAGAATGTCTTTTCTGTCAGTCAGAAGATGTCAATCAGAAACCATCCCTGAATCAAAATTCTAGGGTTTACTTAAGGTTGACAGGATGATCTCCCTCATTTGGAAGGTTTGATCCCCTGCGTTATTCATGGTTGGCCTGCCTTCCAGAAATGGCCCAATTGCCAAACGGACCAAGATAACTTCCTTCCACGTTGGCCGGTGGATTTCTCAAATGGCTCGCATTCCTTCTATGTATGTTACCGTTGGAGAGCCCCAATTGGCAGTGAATTGAAAAAATCTGGCGCTTTCCTTATGTAAAATGCGCTGATTTTGTCAATGTCTATTTTGGGAGCCGGCTGGGATCGTGGAAGATGCTAGAAGGGCCGTTGCTGGCCGTCTGATGGTTCGTGGGCTCAAGTGGGCCAGGTCCGTAACCGTAAAAAGTCCTTATTGGGCCTACTGCTACAGTACGTCCGGTCAATGCCTGAGTTGACCGTCTTCACACGAGTAGGCCGTCTGCCGATGTCTAGACGGTTAACGTTGGCGTTGACCGTCCTCGGCCTTTCAGGATTTGGGATTGCGTCTCCAGTTAGGCCGTTCACGAGTTGACCGTCTAGCAGGTCGTTTTGGACCTACGTTAACTTTAGACCAGTCTATTTTTGGTATATCCATCAAAAACTATAGTCTGCTCACCTCTGTCCATCCAAACAATTAAAAACATTTTATCCAATAGATCCAATATTGATTGAATTTATTATATTTAATTGATAGATAATTTTTTAACTTAGAATTACAAGTTTTTATTGTAACTTTAAAAATTAGAAGAATTATTTTGTACTATTTTTTAATTTTAAAAAATTAAAATAAATAATTATAATTCTATCAGATAAAAAAATGGGTATGTGATACAGTAGAAAAACAAGAATAACCAAGAAATTAAAATGAAAAAACCATCAAAAAAGATTGGTATCGAACATGTATAGATAAAAATCATGCTCTAAAGAAATTTTATCGGATAATTTTTAACATTTATTTTCCCGCAATGGTCCGAAATAGGCAAAATGTAGCCAATAAAAATAAAATCCGGTTAATTCATATATGGCCCTATCGAATTATATCGAGTTGAAACTGTTATATTTTAAGCTTTTTTATAATTTTAATAGACAAAATTATATAAAATAATAAAGAATAAAGAATAAAATATATCATTTTCTATTTCGTATCATATAATCCAAGCCGTCGAGGTTATAATGGAATTTAAAATTTGGAAGATTATAAGATCTCAGTATTTAGATTCTTTTAGATCTCACACACTCTTTTAGCTTTGTAAAAAAAATCAAAATTATAAAAAATCATTTACTGATGCTACTCTCTCTCTCTCTCTCTTCCCTCACTGTTGGGGTGCCTGGCAGCGCACGTGCTCCACGTGTGGTTCCCTAACTGTTGGGGTGCGTCGCACGTGCTCCACTTGTGGGTGAGGCCAATGAGCTTGATGTACTAATTTTTTACTTTAATTTACGGTAATATTTATTTTTTTGTTCTAATTTTTAGATAATTAAAGTACATCTTACTTGATTATGTGATAATAATTATATCTTATGAATAAATAATATCATTTTTATATTGGTTTATTTATTTTTACTTACTTATGTGAAATTAATTTATGCAACTACTATTTGGTATTCTTTTTTGTTTTTCACTTCATATTCTCCCGATTTTAAGGACAGAGTAAAAGCAAATGGGGTTGGTAATTAATATTTTTACTTTTTAAACAACGAAAGTCTGATAATAAATTTTTATTATAATAGATTATTAAACTCTTTGTTTGGATTCACGATGAGAAAAAATAATAACATATAATAATAAGTAATTATCATATAATAAAAAAGATATATAAATTTTACATAAAAATTCTACAACGAAAAGCCATGAGACTTAGCTTTTAAATTGATATTCACAATAAAGTGACTCATTCCAACAATTATAAGGAGAAATCTCATCAACCATTATAAGAATGAAGAAGCCTAACAAAGCATTAAGGGGAAATTACTAGACACCAATTTCCTCATTTTAAATGCAGTCACAGACGACACAACTACCAAATCACTTAATGTCAATTTATCTACTTAACTCGGTCACAAAACCACCTCCCTGCAACCACGCACCCCATGAACAATCCTGTTCAAAGAATGATCCCCAATAAAGCAAAGAAAACGAAGAACAGATCCTCGATAAAGAAGAAAACTCTTTCTTCTGCCATTGACAAAGCAACAACAATCTAATGAGCCATGATCCAGCAACGATGGTTATGCAAATAGAAACAACAACCAGCAGATCATGCTAAACAATTTCAATGGAAGACACCGATCTGATGGGATCGAGTTTAGCTGTGCCTGCCTTCTCCGAGTGGTATGCAACCAAAGCCTTCACAACTTGTCCAAATTTCCTCCTGTAAGTTGGAAGCTTTGAAATGCTTCTCATCATACCCGTCAGCCTGCAGAAATTATATTATTATCAATGAACGAGATTTGCCCTTCAAATCATCATCTTTATACACGAAGCTTTGCTGCTCAAGAAGGCAAAAAATGCAATCAATTTGGTGGGTTCTATTATGGTTATCTTAAACATTATACTCTCTTATTCTCTTCATGATTGAGATTATTTTAAAAGTAATAGATAGTAGAGATTAAGATAGTATTTTAATACATTATTTTAATTTTAACCAATCATATTTTAAGGATAGATCTTAACCATTAAAAATATATGAAAGTGTGATATTTGAAAAGATCATAGCAAAACCCCTATTTGCTATAACGAGTAGTATTGACTGAAAAACACAAACCAAATACAATTCGACAACCAGACAAGAATTGATCAAGTTTTACCCACGATGAGAATGTTTGGGTAAAACCCACACCAAAAATCAAAATTGGGTTTTGTGTACTGTCCCAGCCCAAACCTAACATATAGCCTTTTTTATAAGTAATATCATAACACAACATACCTGAAAAGAGAGAGTATATTATATTTACGAATCTTAGAGGTAAAGTGTATACCTGTCTAGATGATCAAGGTCATAACACATCATGTTGGTGTTCATTTTTTCTATCTTGCATAATTGTTCTATTAATTAACCTTTTATGTTTCATTTTGTTTTATATAATATAGATTATGGTTTTGGAGTGACTAATGCTTGATAAATTACTTGATATTAGTGTTTGAAATTGGAGAGTTTAGAAGATTTCAGTTTCCTTAAAAATTTAAAATTTAGAACATTTATGTGTTTGCCTAATAATTGAAATACTGTATTTTGTGTCAACTTATGTCAAATATTTATTAGTAAAATACAAGGATATGAGAATGAGAGTCATTAACAGGCGCTTCATTAATAAAGGCCGATTGATATCAAGTGGGTGTAGTAGCTCTCCAAACCAAACGGGTGGGTAACGTCAAAGAAGAGAAAATTCCTAAATCATCAAAAAGAAAGAGGGAGGTCAATATAATGTTCTAACTAGATGTTGCATTCCCTAATCAAACATATAATGCAGCTTCATCACATCAATTTGACCATTCCAGTAAAATAACAAATACAAATGAGCACAAGATAGCATCCCCATAAGAGTTTCAAAATGTGTAGTTGGTAGGAAAAGCAAACCCAGCAGGGTGATATGCAACTAATGATGCAAATTTCGGCTGTTATGTATCAGTATTAGAGCCTCAAATACCGATATTTTTCGATACCACAATAATAACGAGATATGTTTCCACATAAACAATATATTGCAATATATCAACCTATACAGCCAATATATTAGACGATAAAACCCTATCAGCTTACGACTTTTAAAAATTTTATTTCTTTCGATATATCTGACAATATGACTACATCTAATACCAATATTTTTGTTTATGTATGCAATACTTGGGGTAAAACACAAGATTCGTAGGCAGGGCATAATCCAAAAGCTGATGCAACATTTGAGAGTGAGAATGGAGTAACGACAGTCCAATTCTTACTTTTCTTCTTACTTTGAGGTGGACAAATAAACCACTTTGTATGGGAGGGATGCAAGTTGAAAGCTCAAGTGGATGAGACAAAACTATTATCTCAACTTTTTTATTATAGGTTTGAGGATAGAGAACTTTGGCAGCTGATCCTCTCGAAAGCTGTTTTATACTTCTTTTGTATAATTCCCTCATCGCACTACATCGAAGGCAACTTGGTAGAAGAGGAAAAGAACAAGATGGAAAATTGTGACAGTTAATAAGATGAAAATTTAAGCATTGTAATCCGTGTAGTCAAAGGCAAAGAAAGAAAGCAGAAAGAGACAAGGCAAATGGAGGTGACAAAGCGTGAATACAAAGGTACGAAAGCTTGATCCTTGAAAATGACCCAAGAAACGGGAGCTATTTTACGTGGTGCCTTGTGATTCTCAAGATAATCGTATATTTTTGTGTGAACAATTAATTTAAAACCTTTGATTGATGCGATCATACCTGAAAATATCAGCGTTATTGGAAATATATGCTAATATGTATTAGACTTGGGCCAACTAATACTGATATTTTCCGATACCACGATAATATCATAATATATTTTCATATTGGTAATTTATCATGACACATCTGCAAATATTAAAAATATCGACAGATATACCTAATATTTGACCGATATAATATTGTCAGCTTACAATTTTTATTTTTTTTTTCTGAATGACATATCGATATATATTTTCAAATACGTCAAATATTAATATGACCGCAATCGATACTATATCAATATTTTCATTCATAATTGCATTGAATATGATTTTCATCCTCTCATTCTTAATTCCCTTGAAACACAGGCAACAAACCAATTGCCTTCATTCACAATATGATCAAAGTGCAAATCATCATCTCATTATGCCATTAATTTTTGGGACAAGAGAAGAAAGAATTTCCATAAAACAAAGACATACCTTCTGCTGATGCCTTGAATTTGTGCAGCTCTAAGAGGATCTTGAGGCATGGAACCACCGTTTTCCCAAGCCTCCATACGCTCGGTATTACTTCCAAAAATAACAACTTTCTCGAGATATTGAATCTCATGCTCGCTCAATTTTATGACCTGTATCTGCTCCTTCAACACCATCAACGGTTTGAAAAACCATTCCAATAATTTATCTTGGGGCCTGTCTTCATTCCTGATGACCACATCATCAAGCAGCATTATACCATCTGAACCTGCTTTAATGGAGCGAAGGAGATTCTGCAAGCATGAATAAGAAGGCAACCCAATACCAACAATGGCTGCTTCATGGCCAGTCTTTGCCTTCAACCATTCCGAGAGGTCAGCCAGGGTGATTACATTAGCATCAATGAGTTCCTTTCCCCTAGCTTCGCAAGAATGCATCAGGTTTCCCCATATCTGCAGTCATTCCAGCAACCGTAAGAAAATGCGTGTAAAACTGAGTAATTTTGAGTCATATGTGGTTAGCAGGGAGGAAAACTAAGGAAAGCAAAAATATGAAAAACTATGAAAATTTGTGGTGATCTCTAGTTATATTTTACATGTAGGACTCAACAATTTTTTTATCCAAAACCCAAGGAAAAACTGTAGAAACATCTTATAAACCTTGGGGTCTCATAAAGAAAAATATTAGATTTCCACATGTTTACATCATGCAAACCAAATAAATACATTTCATTAGTTTATACAGTTTTCATATCCACAATTTTAAACAATTTTACCTTTCCATAGTTTTTTCATAGTTCTTCTCACTAAAAGTTAAACTAAACGCACATTATTGATGTAGGAAGGAGGAAAAAAATAGAGAGAAAAATAATAGAGTAAAGACAAGAACAAAGACTAGAGGGGTAAAGACAAGAAAGAGAAACAACTAAGGGAGAGAGAGGGAAGGAAATCACAATTGTTCAAAAGCAATCAATTTTTTAAACATTCATTCATCAATTATCAATGTCATCATCTATACAATAGAAGTAGGGTTCTTATATAGAGAATCCGAATTCTAAACTAAATTGGAAAGAAATATAATGTCCTAACTAAATATAACTTAAATTCCTAAAAGAAAACAAAATCTTAATCAAATAAAATCGTAGCATAATAAAATCAAATAAAATCACAATCTTTCAAATAAAATAAAATCAAAGGGAATCAAAATAAATCTTTTCTAATTTGATATTAGTTTTGATGTCCGCATCAATTTTCCCCGGATAGCTGAAACTCGACCCCGCTAGTAAAACTTCTATAGTGAACTTTCCAACCGCAAGTCGAGCAACGGTGCAAGCGGCCATCAATGCTGATAGACACGTAAGAGGGGAGCCGAAATTGGACCAAGCTGCCAATGTCGTCTAAAGGAATAGAGACGTTTGGTCTAGAGATGTGCAATAAAAAACGGTTTTTTTTGTCTTTTTTGTTCACTCTCTTTTCTTTTCTTTTCTTTTTTTTTTTGCCCGTTTTTTCTGCTCCTTTTTTTTCTGCCTTTTTTTTTAATCTTTTTTTTTCCATGCCTTGTGGTTCGCCTCTCTTTTCTTTTTCTTTTTCTTTTTCTTTTTGTTCTTTTGTTTTTTTATAACAAGGGCTTCAAGCCCATAGACGTGGAGAAAGAGAAGGGCCACGGATGATCAGTGCACACCCTCCCTTTCAAGCGGCGTCGGCGGCACTTGCTTGGTCTGGCGATAATGACGGCGACAGCAACGGCGATGGCGATAACGGAGATGGCGATGAAGGTGACGATGGGTGTAGATGAAGGAGATGAAGACGAGGACGAAGGAGATGAGGTGCTGAGGGCCAAAACTGTTTGGGCCGATGTGGTGGTGGGAGACACGGGGACGAGACTATTGTCGAAAATAATGACGGGGTGGAAGGCCAAGGATCAGAGGAGTTGGCGATGACACTGATGGTGTGTGGTTATACGGAATTAGTCTCTAATACCAATTTGATATAGAGAGAAGAACAATAGAATAGTAGAAATAAGAACAAAGACTAAAGGGGTAGAGATAAGAAGGAAAAACAGTCAATGGAGAGAGAGGGAAGGAAATCACAATTACTCAAGTGCAATTAATTTATCAAACATTCATTCATTAATCATCAATGCTATCATCCATGCAATAGAAGTAGGGTTCTTATATAGAGAACTCGAATCCTAGACTAAGTTGGAAAGAAATATAACTTCCTAACTAAATATGACTTAAATTTCTAAAAGAAAAGAAAATCTTAATCAAATAAAAGCAAATCAAAGAAAAGAAAATCTTAATCAAATTAAATCAAATTAAATAAAATCATAGCATAATAAAATCGCAATATTTCAAATAAAATAAAATCAAAGGGAATCAAAATAAATCTTTTCTAATTTGGTATAGTTTAGATGTCCGCATCAATTATGGATATTTATCGGAGAATAAGCATCAAACATGAGATTTGAACTACTTAAAGTTTAAGTAAAACCATGTAAAGTTTGAGAAATGAAGGTAAAATGTCTTTAGGCATAGGTCATTATGGTTTAACGGAAATTTTAAGTGATTTTCACAACAAAATTAAGGAAATTTCATTAAGAAATTAGTTACATTCCTGATGCAGGAAATTCACAATACATTTGGATACTTTTATGTAGCATCTAATCTAGTTAGTAGTCATAAGAATCATTGTTTAATATGACTCAACCATCATCATCCTATTTGACGCTGAATCAACAGAATATTTTCACGTAGTGCAGAAATATAAGAGACCCTTTCAGTGATTGTTCGGTAAATATTTTTTGTTACGAGATATCTAATTCATTTAGAACACTACAGAACTCACATGTTATAATCTGGACTGTTTTCAAATAGTTCATATCCCCAAATCAATGTGAATATAAATTGATCAACTGCACATATGAATTTCTGGCCAGACTTTGGTTTATGATCATTCAGAATGGCTCACATCTCCAAGCTTTATATGTTTTTCTTCCCATTAAATCTAGGCAGCCAATAACTCGAAAAGGTTTCCCAATAGAGAAGGCAGAAAGCAAACACATAAAGCTCAAACTAAGAAGCATGAGCACCAACATGTAGACACCTTATTTTTTCTAAAAATGAGGATACCATACGTACAAAACAATTAACCATATTTTATTTATTGATATGAGAATATAATTAATTAATAACACTATTTTATACTAAAATATTAATAAATTCTTATTTTATCATCCAAAGAATAGTAAAAATAAGTAATGAACAAGTGAGCCAACATACTAGAGTTGCTTTATAAAATACCTCACATAAAAAAAAGAAAAATACAATAGAGGGCTTAGGTTTTTTATTATTTTTTTAAATATCAAGTGGCTCTAATTTTCTTTAGATTCTATTAAGAATCATATTTTTCTAAAAATTACAAAATATTCGGTCAAACCAACAATTCGTATTGGAACTGATGGCAGCAACCATTTCATCAAACAAGCATATTTTTTATTTTCCAAACTTAGTATATTCAAAACATGTTGAAGTGAGCCCAAGTCAAAAAGAAAATTAATAAAACATCATGACACATGTCCAACACCGATACACTAGCAAGTAAAAGTGTCAGTGCATCTTATAACTCAAATGGTATAGATACCTGCACCATCTTCACTTCCTGTATCGTCTCCCTAACTGATCTTGAGGGTGCTAATGTTGGCATAAAAATCGATGATGCTTCTGTGGAGACGGAGCTGAACCTGTTAGCACGGACATGATTATCTCTGACAGAAAGCTCTGATGAATGGGAAAGCTTCTTCTTTTTGTACTGGGGCCTGGCTGTGAGCATCATTTTTTATCGATTAAAGATTAAAGAAGCCACAGAAAGAATGCCAAAAACAGGTACATTTAAAGACTGGATAGAACATATTTCACAACAAAATAAAGAGAGATTGAAAAATCATTACTTTGGAAGGATAGTCCCTTCCCTTAGGTAAAGTAAATCATTTGTGTACTCATCAAATTCAGCAACCATTGCAATTACATATGCAAGACCTCTTCGGAATGATCTTTCCTGCACCCATAAAATCATGTAAAGATCAATGGTTAAGTAGTTACAATGGATGAAAGTATCGGTATTAGTAGTAGTATTTTCAGGCAATACATCTTAATATTGAACTCAAATTTTTCTTGCAAATTGAAACTTGGGATAAATATCGACCGATATGCTGCAAATATGGCAACATAGAGATTTTTATGGTCATCTTAGATAATATTGGTATGCAAGGACTATCGGTTGATAATTTATTCCATGGTTGTTAATAAGATGGCATTAACATGATGCAAAATATATAAGTTTAACTTCAAGACCTGATATGCGACAACTGAACCATAGATTGCTACGACGAAACTAGAGAAGATAGCCATCAAGATGCTTCCAACAACAACAAGGGGCCACAAGAGGATTGTCAAACCAGCAATAGGGATACAAGCTGTCTCCAGAAAAGGCCCTTCACGGCTAATAAGATCATGAAGTAGTCGCTGCCACCCCCTGAACAACATGTAAGGACTCTTTACTATGGCAATGACAGTGTAAGAAGGGATCTCCACGATTAGGCCCATCAAACCCACAATAACAATTCCTGGTATATGAATGAATCTGCACGGTAGCTTCAAAGCAGTGAGTTACTAACTAAGTTAGCAGTTCAAGAATAGCATACCAAAGCTTACCACATTAGCATTTTGCTCCAGTGATTAAGCTAATTGTATGCAATGCCCACAAATTAAGTATTCCGAATTCTAATCAGAGTCACTGGAATACAGGATTACCTAAGAGTCTGAAGCTCATTAGTACTCGGGGATTCCCGAATCTCCTTCAAGTAAAGAGGGTATGAATGATAGCATATATCTGCAAAATCCCGAACTACTGTACAGCTTCCTTTGATTGTATCCCATGTTCCATCCTAGTTATTATTGGAGTGAAAGAAAGTTATCATATGATGAAAAAAATACCAAGATTAGCCTAAATTTCACCCAACAAAAGGGCTAGTGAAGAATTTACCACAATACAGTGCAAGAATTTCTTGAATTCATTGTCATGTCTGAAGGCCTCAAAAGCTGAAACCCAGGGAGCGAAGAACCCATAGCCCACCCCAAGAAGAACACTTCCAGCTATGCTCAGCCCCAACCACAAAGCAGATAAAACAGGCAAAGCAAATAGAATTGCAACCTTAAGTGGTACATCAAATCTATTGGTACTGCGATTCAGATTTCCAAAAACAACACACAGTACCAAAAACAGAAACCCACATGAGAAATGCTTCACAAAAACAAAAAGAAAATAGAACAACAAATCAACGGTTATCTGCAAAATTTAAACAAATGGGAACAGAGAAAGATAGAGATTGAGTAACATTAATTACTTTACAATAGTGTAAATTGTCCAGGCAAAATGGGCAGGGAAAAGACCCAGGATAACTCCAACATTCCCTATAATTAGTATCAGACCAGCTACAGGACCCACCAGTATCGCTGCAACAAGTAATGGAAGTAGCAAAAATCTCATGTAATCAAATTATCATAAAAACCCAGAAATTAAAATATGATTCCAGGAACGAAAAAAAAAAAAACCCACGATCAAATAAAAAGTACCCAGACAAAATAGAAGGGGGAAGGGGAAATCAAAGAGGGCTGAGAGGACCTTTAATAGCACCCAGAAATAGGGCGACACAGAACGCAAAAACCACATAGAGGATCTTCAACCAACCGCTCCAAGTGTTCGGCATATTCAGATTCATACAACAAAATCATGGGATGAACAGTTCCCTCAAGTAATCAACAACTTCAGCACGTATAGGAGGCAAAATAAGGGAATAGAAAGAGAGGCGTGAGCAGCAAGAAGCCAAAGAAAATGCCAAACTAGCAGCACAAACAGCTAAAAAGGCCCGACTCCCTACGCAAGCCAATCAGTAGAGTGCCAGGAGATGAAACAAATGTCTGAACCAAAAGGTTTTCGGTGTGAAAATACAGATGGGCAGACAGGGAGAATGGATAAATTATTCGCAGAAAGAAATCGTAAGGCATCAAATTCGATTAAATGAAGGGCTGGCTTCGATTTGTCTTCTTCATTCATCGTCCACACTGGTAGGAACGGAGAATTATTCAAAATAGTGATGCTGCATAGGAAGAGAATTGACAATGAAGCCCCCCAATACCACAAGGCATTAAATTAAATAAGATAAATGAGTCAGCTTCTTCTATTTCCACATTTATCATTCATTGACCAATCTGAAAAATAAAAAATGCATCCTGCCCATTAAATTATACTTCCTTCTAGAAAATGGGTCGTTGCCATTTGCCATAACTAATCAACTTCACGAATATCTTGCCCTCCCTCAAAACACAAACAAAAAAAGAAAATCTTGACAATTATCTTATTCTTAACTTCTGGAAAAAATAAAAAAAATTTTACTCTTTTCTATTTCAATTTTTTATTCACAAATTGTATTTTAATATCTTCTAATTGAAGAGTATTATTGTATTAAATCATACTTTAATTTAAACAATTTTAAAATAAACTTTTAAATTTTTTAATTGATATTATATATAATATAAATCAAAATAATAGTCAAAAAGTATAATTTTGACTTTTTAATTTAACATTTAATACTCAAATTAGTAAAATTTAACTAAACTAAAAGCTCAAGATTGAGAGATAATAAATTTTTATTAAATATTTGGTATATGATATTTTTTAAAGAAGAAAGTTATCTCAATGATTTAATATTAACTTTTTATATCTGGGCTTAAGTGTTGTAAAATTTGTTGCGTCCGAGCCCAACGACCTTTCGCAGTGACGTGTGATGACGTCAGCCGAACGGAATCAGCCGCAACATAAAAGAAGATGGTGGTGATCTGTTATTGGGCGAGCACCGAGTTCGAGCGGACGTGAAGAGCGAGCGATTGCTGAGTGCGAGAGGGTGAGAGACAGAGAAAATGGACACACAGATTTTACGTGGAAACCCGCCTTTGAATCAGGGGGAAAAACCACGAGGCTCTGGGCCTAGCAAAGATTTTCACTATTGGAGTATGCAGA
>JAOVVI020010452.1:261-13074 GCA_028571085.2 Nepenthes alata
AACCCAAATATCTTACCCCATGTCACATCACAAATGATGTTTTGGACTTATTTATTGTGTGTAATATTCCTCATTCAATTTTTGGGATATTCCTCCAAACATTTAACATTAAAATCAAGAGTCTGGTAATATAATTTGGTAAGGGGATAAGATAGGCTGGATTACAGTCTTACAAGTTGAATTTCTCCATGTTTGATGTCAAATATTTTTTAGGGAAGCAGTAGTCCAATATAATCTATTAACAATATGAGTGTCGTTCTCAGCCACTATTTAGTGTTCTTCTCATGGAGCAGGTTCCTGATTTTTCTGGCATCATAGCTCATGAATTATTGTCATCCGAACAATAAAATCTGTGAGACACGTTTCCTTTATTCACATTCTATAACAACTAATCGACAATAAACATTGCATCTTGATTAGTTTCTTTTTCGGGGATTATGAAAAGCAATGCATAATCTTAACTAGGTTCTAGTGATCCCAGTAAAATGCGTACTAAATGGTGAAATCCTAATATAGGTGTATACAGTTGCCATGAAGATAGTAGATGCGATTGGATGAAGTGTTCCTCTCTGTGCGTACATGTATTGCATATCTTATAAACAACGTGTTTGATTATGTTGAATTGCTGTGTCTTTAGTGCACTATAATAGCACGTCCAATGCTGCGCATTTGATTCTAACTGTGCAAAGGCGAATGACATTGCTGTATTAATACCTTGTTCAGTTGTTTAGCTGATAGCTTAGGTTCCCATATCTACAGTACTTGTCGATCTGAGAGATGTCAAGGATTTTATCCATCCCACTTGCGATGAGGAATCTGAGAAATCAATGAAACAGGATAGTAAATAATCATTGTTCTAATAAAGAAATTACTGATAAGATTTGGGAGCTGAGTTTAAGAGGGGAGCATACTTATCTCTAAGGACTCTTGCCATGAACTGGCAGCCTCCGGGAACGAAGGATTGCATGTTCACTGCTATATTCGGGTTGTGAATGCTCTGCCTCAAGTGTACCCACCCATGTTCTCCATGCTCTTCATCCCAAACTTTAACCCTGCATTCAGCTTAGACAATTCATAACATGTTCCACTAGCCGAAGGGAAAGGGAGAAACACATGAAGGGTAAGGGAAATACTTTATTTACAATCACTGTACAACCCTTTCATGCAACTTATTATTATTATTATTATTTTTAACTATGGCCATTCATCGAATCTTTAAAATTACGAACACATGTAAAAAAGCAAACAAAAATATGTTCTCTCTTTCTAAGGTGTAAATTTTATGCTGTATCTTGTTTACTTTTATTATGGTGGAAAGTACATTTTTTTATTTTGCTTTTCAATATTATTCCAAATTTAATGAATTAGATTAATATCAGCTTGTATAGTGGTTATAAATATAGCAAAATGGAAAGGAAAACTATGAACGTTTACCTGTACATATGAGCATCAACAGGTGCAGGGATGTCATTCTTGTCAACAAGGCAACCTTCACTCACCCAACAGTCTCCACATTCATCCAGCAGCCACCCTTCTAGTTTTCCTTCCTAGGAACAACAACTCAATGTGGTATATAAATCGTAGTTTATGGAATTTCATGTGAATTAATTGCAATTGCAGGTGTCGGTATGGCAGATGCATACCTGGACATAAGCTTGAAATGCCTGAACAGCTTGAATGGCATTGGCCTTAGCATGTCTTGGCTCAGAAAGAACATTCAATCTAAGTTCTATGGATTCGGGTGGCTCCTCAAGATCTCTTATTAGGCTTCCGATCCCCTCACTTGATCCTGATAGTTTCATGCGCACCATCTCTATTATAATCTTCACAACCATATAAGCCCCTGCAAAATATCCATTAGGGTCCGTACACGATACAATTGAATAATATGCTTTCTATGTTGAAACAATTGATCCATTAACCCATGAAAAACGAACCATCATCAAGAAAATAGTTCTCCTTGAGAGCACCATGACCAGAAGTCTCCATCATTAGATGAGTCTCAATGCCATCATTGTTGAGTTGTATCCCCTTATCAATCACATTCCTATAGCCCACGCGGTACAAGCAATGGTGCCCTTCTCTGCTTGTTATGAATCGAGAAAGGGCTATGCTAGTCCGGGCATCTGTGACAATGGTTGTCCCAGGATGCTCTCTGAGGACAATGGCCGACATAAGAGCAATCAGCTTATCCCCATTAATACGGTTCCCTCCACCATCAACTATACCACTGCGATCAACATCTGTGTCGAAGACGATGCCAAGATCAGCTGAATTTTCAAGGACTGCAGCTCTTGTCAAGGCCATAGCAGTTTCGTCCTCAGGGTTGGGGATGTGGTTAGGAAACATTCCATCTGGGTTGAGGTGCAATGATCCAAATGTGTCTGCTCCGAGCTTGTCTAGCACATCCCATGTGAAGAACCCTCCCGAACCATTTCCTGCATTTACTATTATCTGCCCAATTCAAGGGGGTTTGATTTACTACTTCTAAAGATGGTATGCGTAAAGAAATCATGGTGTACTAAAGGGATGGGGGCAACCTAGTGTCCAAGCTCTTGCTATGGTGGGGTCTAGGGTAGGTCTGGCTGCTTTTGAATTTATTATACATAATCTTAAATTATGTAAGAGGTTGTTTATGTGATAACCAGGTCACATGGTGGTAACCGGCAACTCTGCTATTGCATTAATGCTCCCCTCCTCAGTGCACAGGGAAATACTGAGAAAAAACAAGTAAGGCATATGAAGATGTGAAAGACCTGAAAGCCATGGAGAGGAGTGTCGTAGTGGGTTGGATGGTTGATTCTCTGCTTGATTATGTCCCTCAAATGCTGGGCGTAGGTGCTCATGAAATCAACTTTTGAGGGAGGATTAGACAGAGCCGTGGAGACTTTGGCCTGCCTGTTGGCATACTTGCATGCTGCTTTGTCACATATCTCTTCCACCTCAGGGGCGGTCAGCCCTCCTCTCCGTGTGAAGAATTTTAGACCGTTGCGTGTGTATGGCAAGTGAGATGCTGTTATCTACACCATGTCAAATTCTTTATTTTAGAAAATATAATCATATATCAATTTCTTAAATTTCTCTTGTGGGCATTACATAGCTTGAGTTCCAGCTTAAATAATGTAGGTAGATCTTTTGGCGGTTGCTCATTATTATATGAAAATTAATGTTTAGTTTACTAGTGCTACGGACTGGAATCATTTAGGGCTTATCTTATAATCTGCCATTGTTTCATAAACGTGCATGTACAAAAACAGCAAGCCACAAAGTCTGTTACTGTCAATTTAATATTTTTCATATAGAAGATGTTATAGATATGCGTTTGAATAAACTTGAAATAATAACTCGTGGAAAGTCAATCGTGAATTAACCAAAACAATCCCTCTTAGCAGTGTTAGGTTCTTGTGCAAAGAGTCCTTAATTTTAAAAGTAAATCCAAATAGGTAGGTGGAAGAGTCCTGTTCATACCATAACGGAAGCATCATATTGAAAAGGAGGCAAAACGGTGCTCATGAAACATGCCGGTGTAGTGGCAAGTCCCATGTCAAAAACCAAACAGCCAGCACGCCCAAGACCAGCAGCCAAGGCTGCCTTCAAAGATGGTCCAGATATCCGAGGATCTCTCCCCACGGACACCTTCACATCTTCAGCGGACCTCCCATTCTCGTTCTCCACCTTACTTGTAAGCCAGTCCCCAAAGCTCTCCGCAATGGCCTCCACCGCCGGCGGTGTGAAGTCCACTGACCTCCCCTTTTCCCCCTTCAACGCTACCCCACGAACATCTGGCCCATTCTGAAGCCTCCTTATCTTTTCCACCTCATCGTCCAACACTGCTTCGTATTTCAACGACTTCACTGATAATCTGAAGCTATTTAATGGCGAAGTTGACAAGAAAAGGTTTAGTTTCATTTGTATAGATCTCGCCTCTCTAAAGAACGGCAACTTCACATCAATGGCATTGCCTTTAAATGCTGAAAATGAGGGTGACGTGGTAGCAATAGCCATTGCTATCTGGTCAAATTAGAGGTGTTGAGAGTTGCAAGAAGGCATCAGTCGAGGGAGATGATAAGAGCCCACCCGTTTGAGCTATAGAATAATTCACCACGAGTCCAGGGAAAATATCTTGAAACAAGCTCCCTAACTTCCTGGACTTGTCTTGCCTCGTGTTATCTCTGTTCCACTCCCCACACGTGTGGTTGATATTTCACCAACAACTTATAAATAAAAAGAGAGATATTTGGCTGATGATAACTTGTGTGCTTGGAATTTCGTCCTGTTTCATGAGGATTTGGCATAATCCTTTCAATGATGGGATCATTTGTGGCTGGTGGCTGACTAGTGTAATAAGAAAGTCCAAGGGGTTTATTCGGGAGCATCAAGGAGTGAGGCCTCATCGAACCGGCATTGTAAACACGTCTAAGGCAGCGGACACTTATTAACGGAAGCACTTGTGTATTTTTTACCCACATATGCTTAATATTATATAAACCTAAAATCCTGAGATATTGGGTGAAATATTAACACATGATTAAAAGTTACTATAGATTTTTATATGCGGGGGACCCTTATCAAGTATCAACTCAATTCACACATATATCCTAACAATTTCCTCGTCATGTGTGTGTTCATCCAATTGAAACACTTCCCCCTTAAACGTGAATCTCGCAGCTATACCATCCATTGGTCAATATTGCTTTGTTGAAGTTTCATTTGGGAAAATCTCAAACTTAATATACTTTTGTAAGCTTAAACTTTAACCTTTTAAACTCAGCCTGGTGAATTCTCAAAAATATTAGAAATATATTTTTATAATTCTTTTATCGATGATTAGTAATTATTTTTAATTCTTAAAAATCTTAAATAAGATTTATTGAATATGTATTTATGTGTATAATTAAAAAATAAAAACATAAAAAATTTAGTTTAACTAATTTATTATTTAGAAGTTATGAGTGTATACTGCATTTACGCTTCTCTCCTTCATTAAACACTCGGTCGCCTTCATCATGCATGCGGGAGCCCCAACTCACATCGTCTATGGAAGAGAGTTTAATGAGGGAGTGATGCAAAGAGGCCGATTCAACCATTCTGGGCCCGTTCCTGGGACTCGCGCACTCAGGCGATGCAAGAAATAGGGTAGAAGAGGGGAGGGAGAGTTCTCGAAGAGGGAGAAGACGAACAGTGAACAGCAGGAAAATGGGGAAGGTTCGAGAGAGAAATGAGAGAGAGAAGTCATGAGGTAGAACAGACAAATATTATTTTCTATCTTCAATATCACTCCCGACCACAGTATATACGGCCAACAGCAAGGACAATACAAGTGTATACCCGTATCCTAACAATATACCAATATCCTAATGGTGTTGCGATATCCTAACAATATCCTAATGCACGTGTATAGTGATGCAATGCAATATATACCAATAGCCTAACAATAGCCAGAAAGAAAGAGAATGGCAGTGTAAGGTTTGTAATCAGCAACCCAATCAATTAAATGCTATAATAAAATAACTATATGTAGTCCCGATATTTTCATGGAGGTTGTGCTGCTTTGGAACTTTTACGGGCTCTCGGCTGTGTCAGTGGTGCCGGAGTATCAGCTGTAATGAGACCGGTAATATTACCCTCATCATCGAACACGACCTTGTCCTCAATGTTGAAAGAAGGAAAATCTTGCATAAAGTCCGCGGCCGGTTTCCACGCGGCGTCGACAGCAGGTTGGGAATGCCATTGGACGAGGAGTTGAGAGATGAAGACACCACACTGGAGCACTTTTCGGAAGCCAATAATGCGGGATGGAGATAAGAGGGGTTGAGTACCCCTTGCTGCAGGGGGAAATGTGACCGATTGAGCTGTTCGAGAGCTTTTACGGGTTCTCGACTGTGTCGGTGGTGTCGGAGTATTAGCTGCAATGAGACCAGTAACGGGGAGTTGGTACGATTCAATGGGACGTCTATTTCTTCTCGCTTAAGTCGTAGCCCTTGTCCTTTCACTGTGATTTTCTTCGGTTCACTGAGAATAAGAAGAAATAGAGAGCCGGAGCCCTGCCATGTTAACTGCCTCTGGTTTGCTGCTGCTATCGTGAACGTAGAAAATCTGGCAAGTAAAAATCATCTCTTTCCTCTATATTTCTAGTATCCTTTAATTACTAGATTGTTGTTTGAATATTGTAACTAAGTTAATGTGTAGGTTATATAGGAAGTAAGACCTAAAGGTATGGGTGAATAGTAACAACCGAAAGGTATGGGTGATGAATAGTATAGACCAAGTTAAAAATCGAAGTTCTTGGCCATTTTCAGGCCAACTGTTTGTATATTATATTTAAAAGTGTACAACAATAAAATCACTATTTTTATATTATGATATGTATAATTTAATTTTTTATTGACGGAAAGTAATTTTGATTTTCAAAGTGTTAATAATTGAGTGTGAAAGTTACTACAATGAATACTGAAATCTATTCATCTCATATCTAGCTAAGATGATGAGTGATTTTTGAACCAATTGTCTATAGATTTAGCCGATACATTCACACATTCGATATTATTGTTTTATACTATGAAATACGTAGTTTAATTTAACATTGTTGAATTTTGGTTTTAGTATCTCGAAGTGGTAAAAATTAAATGACGAAAAGACAATGTATAAGGATTGGGTTCTTAGGACTTAGCCTCTCAGCTTCAATGGGAAAATCAGCCTGGGTAGCATGATTGACCGACAAGGAATCATTGACGGGTTAGGATGATTGACCGGTTAAATATAGTTAACCGCCTTAATGAGAAATCGGTCGAGGAAATGAAGGTTGACCGGATAGTATAGTTGAATGTCTTAATGGAAATCGGCCGAGGTAGTGAGAGTTGACTGGCTTTAATGGCAAATGACCGAAGAAGTAGATACCCAGACCAGAACAGTTGACCAAAATTTGAAGAAGTCGACTGGAATTAAGGAGATAACCAAAATGACAATGAAATCGTGCTCTGAAAATGAACAATAATAATCAAGGACTTGGAATGTTGACCGATTGGGTGAGTTGACCGGATCAGCTTGATGAGCGTTTGTAGATATAATTTTATTTCTATTTTTTTAAAAAAATGTTAAAATAATATTTATATTAAAGAATATAAAAATATGTATATTTTTTTTTTATCAGCTATAACAGGTGAAACACACCACAAAATTTATACCTTGCAAAATAATTTTTATGTATTTTTACTTTTGCATTTATAAATATTGTAAGCTTTTATTTTTTGTAAGAAACATTTTTAATATATATATTTATTTAAATACATTAAAGTAGAGTCTTTTTTTACTATTCCCCTTCAAAAAGCTGCCAAATTTGTCGTTTTGACATCCCACAGGAGGCACGATGAATAAAAATCGCCTGACAGTTGGAAAGTAGCATGCTGATTTACAGGGACTCGTAGCAGATTCTTACGTCATCCGTAAATAAATAAAATTAAACATTAAAAAATGAAACTTATCAATTATAATTAAATTGTAAATAATATATATATTTATCAAATTAGCATCGCAGCCGTAAAAGATTCCCACGTAAAAGGCTATTTGTGGGGCATAGTTAAGATGCCTCAATTCAGCATTGTATATCTAAAAATATAAATTTTTAGTTATTTTAAATATATATTTAAATATTTATTCATTAATGTTAATAAATTTATTTAAAAAATTTATTAATGAATGAATTAGGTACACAAACCAATAGTGTTTTATTATATATATTAGTTGTCCCAGTCATAAGATATCACCTCACTGTCAAGGTTTCTTGTTATTTCCAAGGGCGCAGGATATCACCTAGCACAAAATGTAGGGTACATTAGTCCTTTTAAGGATAATTAGAAAATAGATGATAAAATTGAATTATACCTTACACTGTGGTTATCATATTGTTTTATTGTACAAATTATTTATTAAAACTACGAAATTATTACCTAACTTAATAGTTCATAAAATGTGATAAATAATTTAAAAATAGTCATATGTTGTTAAATAATTGACGATACTGTAAAATGATGCAATATTTTTATTTGTTCTACGATTTTTTTTTAATGGAGGCACTAATTGAACTTAATTTAAGTGACTTCTGATATGATATTATTATTTACAATAAAATAATGATTATTACATTCTAGGAAAAAAAAAGAGGAATAACATCATCTAAATTAAAGGTCATTTATATTTAAATTTTTTTACTAGGTTGTATAAATTTTAATCATGACATAGATTTCGTGCATTCATATTGATTTTTAGTTGTTTGTGATAATTATAATATTTTTTTAAAAAAAATAAGTACAGATAAGAAAATTATTTATTTTATTTTGATATAAAATTAAGATTATAGAGTTCATTCTTTATTATTTTTTAACTCAAAAAGTAAAAACAATTACTTTTTTTCTATATTGCATTTAGCCAAGCGTGGGACCGACCCCTATAGCCTACTTATTTTTATTTATTTAGATCGTATTGGACATGCTCTTGGTTATATTCAGGTTTAAACCATTTAAATAGATTTAGACATTTATTTTTTCATTGAGTAATAATCTTTTACTTCTTCCTTCAATGAAATTGAGTCAATTCAAACAATTATAACTTATCATCTATTTTATAATATGAGATTTTTGAATAAAAATAATTTTCACCCAACTCAGAGAATTTTCTTGTTGGATAATTTTTAATTATATTTATAATATTTTTAGTTAATATAATATTTTATATGTTATCGGACACAAACATGGATACAAACAAGTCAATAATAAATGCTATGTTATTTAAGAGTATTTTTAAAAAAAAAAATTCTTCTAAAAATAGCATGTTTCATCTTCCTATTTGAAAAAGTGTATGCCTTTTTGCTAAAATAATGAAATAATGAGATAAATTTATTTTTAATGAAAAGTAGACAAAAATATTAAAAAAAATAGAAAAAAAAGAAAAATGAAAAGGGAGGAGGCTGATTTAATGAACAACTCAAATGATGACCCCCATTATCTGAGTTATAAAGCACTCTATTGCGCCCATTTCATTACGCCCACCACGGCTAATTTTATTCGTCGAGTGGGGCCCCAATTCGCCACCTGTCATGAACCCGGACCCGGGATGTTACACCACCGGCACCCACATAATAAAATCTGGGCAAAGAGAGAGATGAAAAAAGTAATCAAATATGTTTTTGATTTATATTTTTTAAATTTATTATTAACTTTTATTTTTTAGTATTTTTTTACCTTTAATGACTGGGCAAAAATTTTAAGCTGGTTCGTGCCAACAAACCCAACCAATGGATGGAATAAAAAGTCAAAATTATCGAGCATAGTCACCAATGATCAATCCAATTACAGGCGGCTCAATAAAGAGTTAAATAAATAAATTTTAGCTATAATTTAAAAATTCTAAACTAATCAATTAAATTATCAAGTTATTACAAACTTTGATACTGTAATTTAGTTCTTGAGGTGGCTAAAATTAATATGAATGAGCTAATTAAGGGAGGCTAGATTATTTTACTAAATAATGGATTCTGTAAAATTTTATAATTTTAATCTATAACATATTTAAAATTTGCATCTATCCATGATCTGCATGTTCGAATTTAAGAAACTATTACTATTGTATATGATCAAAAATATGTATGGCGATAGTTGATTTGAACGACTAGTAACCTTTATTTTTAAAATTGTGGCCTGTAACTATAGTATGAGAAAAAAAATACTTATATAATGGTCAAATATCTCTATAAATATTATGCCCATTAGAATAATAATAGGTATAATTCTAACATCTAATAATTATAAGATTAGAGTATTTTATATACTTAAAATTAAAGAAACTTTTAAACTTTCGAGTCATCAATTCATCATGACAATTTCTAAAATTTAGTATCACAATGCCTAGCCTAAATAAAAGATTTTTGTAGCTTGCATTTTAAAATATTTTGTTCTTGTAATTGAATTTTTCTTGAAAGTATAGTCCATCATTTTTTTTTTCTTTTTCTTGACATATTTATTAAAAGTCCATCCGTCGGCTTGGTGTTGAATGATAACACAAGAAGCCAGTAAAAAGCATTTGTTATAATTTATAATGTATAGAATTTACATTGAAAGACACCTTATATTCGCTCTAAAATTTTTTGGATTGAAATTCAGATATTAAACATAAATCAAACTTTAATTTAGATTTCACCAATTGCTTAAAATTTTGGAAACAATATTTTGAAAACAACTTCTTAAATAAATAGATAGATTCAGTTGTAAATAATAATAATAATAATGCCCTAACATAAATACTTGGATTTTTGAATGGTTAGGATTGTAAGAAAACCATCTAGTCATGCCATCGCAGTTGAATATCATGCTAGATCATTTTCTCATGAGTTATCTTGCTCGAGAACACTATATTAGGCCATCTTATCAATAGTTGTCTATTGAAAACTATTCTAATAACTATTATCTTAACCGTCATATTATAGTGTGATTATTTTCCATCGTGATATACATCGAGAGCAAGAGAAGGCACTGGGAAATTGTTTTATTTGAACGACCCTTACACAAACTATTATGAGCCTTATTAATACTGCTTGTAATGCCCCATCCGATACTCCAAGTACAAGGAAGAGCACAAGGTGCTCCCAACAACCCCTCAAATTTTGAGATTATATCTCCCATAATTAATTCAGTTACTGTAGTTAATACCTGAATATAGCCATAATTGATATTTTGTTAGTTTGTTAATAACATAATATTCTCTTTTTAATTTTATTTTATTTTGTTTATTTTCGTTCAAAATTGGTACCGGCATCCTGTTATACTTCCTTTTATATAGCCACGTTACTATAGTTAATGGGAATGAGTGATAATTTAGCTCAACTCTCGACGCCCTCACCTCACTCTTTCTCTCTTCTGCTCCTCTTCCTCCATCAGAACTCCCTTTCCCATTTCATTTTCTCTTCTCCGTCCTTCTGCTTTGTTCATCTTGCAGAGCTTGGCAGTCCCCCTCAAGTGTGCCTGCAACATTTTTCGTACTCTCATTGAGACATGGCGGAGGATATGACGATGAAATACAAAACCTTGGAAGTCGCCATAGCAGAACTTTCAAAGGAGTTGCAGGAGATTGCTAGGACCGTACAACAACATGCAGAGGGAATAGCTACAAATTCCTCCACCACTGACCAGATACAAAAATCCCTCACTAAAATCATTCACTCGTTAACCTAAATTGAGAAACTATCACAGCAACCAGTAAATCCTCCATTGCTTCCCACACTTGCATCTTTAGCAGCTTCTCCATCGATTCTTTCTCCTCATCCGGCTCAACCCCCCTTACTACCCTAATCCCCAACCGATTTACAACTTTCCTCCCATCTTCACTAACCCAAGCTTGAAATTTCTTTTTTCTCCGATAAGAATACGATTGGTTGGATATTCCAGACTGAACGATTGTTCTTATACCATCACACCCCGTCTGACTAGAAATTAACCATTGCTGCTTTTTACATGTCTGGGCCAGCACTATAATGGTATCGATGGATGCACTCCACTCGGCAACTTTCAACCTAAAAAGTTTTCTCTAGGGATCTTGAGCTTCATTTTAGACCGTCCACCTACTTGAATTATGAAGCTACCTTGTATAAGCTCCATCAAACTGCTACTGTTATAACTTATATTTCTGAGTTTGAGACCCTTTCAACTTGCACCCTAGGTTTGTCTACTACCATTCTTTTGAGCTGCTTCATTTCAAGGTTACATGGTGATATATAACGTGAGTTATTATTTTTGAAGCCCATATCCTTGCCAGAAGCAATTAGCATGGAAACACTTATAGAGGAAAAGTTGGATACAGGGCAACCTAATGTTTCACGCCCACCACAATTGAAACAACCAATTAACACCACAATAGCCCAGTCTCAAAACCCTTCTTCGACCTATCTTCCACCCAAATAGCCCATCAAAAAATTAACATTGGCCGAAATGGCCTCATATCGTAAAAGAGAGTTATGTTTTAATTGTAATGAACTGTTCACACCAGGTTATCGATGTAAACCTCAATAATTTTTGTGTATGATATTCGAGGAAAACAGCTTTGCCCACCCTATAACTCAAATCATGGAGGTCAATTGCCATGATCATGATCCTCCATCCGATACTCTTCAAGAGGCAAAATCTTTACCACCAACTGCAGACATCCCACCAACTATTTCCCTCCATACTTTGGAAGGTCATTTTGTTCCTTCCACCTTGCGATTGTAAGACACCATCTTGGGCCATTTAACGATTAACCTAGTAGACAGTGGCTCAATTCATAATTTTTTACAAACATGCCTAGCCAAATATTTGAGGCTCTCGATAGAGCCATCACACCACCTTAACATAACCGTTGGCAATGGAGATTCTTTGCATTGTGGGGGGTTGCTAATAAATATTCTGATTAATCTGTGTCATTCTAAATCCAATATGGATCTTTATTTTCTACCAATATACAGGGTGGACATTGTGTTTGGCGTGCAATGGCTGGCTACGATTGGGCTGGTGCTATTCGATTACAAGGCCTTGTGGATGAGTTTCAAGCATGCCAGTGCTCAGCTCATCTTACACAGATTGAAAAAGGCTACTATTTCTACATGACACTAGACCAATTGAGGCGCAATTAACTAACCAAATCTGTCGTTACATACTTCCAATTGGTGATTTCCCCACTCAAGGAAAATTCCAATGAAGATCACTCAACCATCTCTTCCCCACATCTCCAACAACCGTCTAATGTGAGCTCCAGTATCACCAATACCCTTGGCAACATTCTGACTTCCTT
>JAOVVI020010453.1:0-13073 GCA_028571085.2 Nepenthes alata
AAATACAAAGATTTTCTTGAGAAGCAAAGAGAAATCATAAATTGTACATAACAAATGGCACTTTTTTCCCTTCAGCCATCATGCTCTTTGGTGTCAAATGCCACAATTTAAAAGAATTCCCCCATTGGAATGTAAAATTCCCAATAAAAACATTGCTATTCTGAAAATCTGTCAGTTCGAACAAACCTCAATCATTTTTCATCTCATGTAACACAATTTGATCATCAATGTCCCTTCCATACATACTCTAACAATGATCACAATTCAACCATGATTTTGTTATTGGAATCACTTGCTGATTCCTTTCCGATAATATTTAATTCTCTACCCACCTGTATTAGTTTCGAATACAGGTATTATTCTTTTATTGAATATCGTTCGAGCTTTTACTGGAATATGGTATGAGCTACTTCAGCGCCGCAGCATCCGGCACTCGAGCGTTGGTTTTTTCAGACTATTTTGCCCAAGAAATTCATCAAGTCTTAGATACATATCTAAGTTAATTCAAATTCAACTACAAAATCAACATATAATAGACTTTATCCAACAAAATAATTACAACACTCAGTGAAATCTACCATATTTCTTAATTAAGGAAGTGAATGGATGGAATTTCTGATAACAATTTCTTTTCCTCTTCCTATTCCTTACTCTCCCTTCTTATCTTTCTTCCCCGTAGGCTTCAGTCCAGCCTTCATACATTTTGCCCCGTAAATGTCACAGTCACTACCCTGCGTATAACATATGAGATTAAAATATTAAATTAATAAATACTGAAAACTATGATTTTATTTCTTGTTATTTTTTGATAGATTATTTTATTTTTGTCTGGTTATTTATTTATTTTAAATTTATATTTTTTAGAGATTTTGAGCCTGAATGGAGTGTTGTGCTTGAAAAAAGGAAACAAATCAACATTTATTTTGTTGGGAATTTGTACTACAAAGGGAAAAAATAATGAAAAGGAAACTTGTGTGGTAAGGAGTAGGTGTAGAGTACGATGGATAGAAAAAATAAATAATATCTTATTGTTTTAATATTTTCATTTTATTAGTTAGTTATTAGAGTTTTTATTTTTATTAGTATAATAAATAATTTAAATTTACGTCAAAGAATTACACTCGTTATTTTTTATATTTATAAGTTTTTATTTTCCGTTTAGCTTAATTATATATACACTAATTATTATATATTTAAATTTAAATTGTCGTATTATTATATAAAAATACAAATTCAGAGATCCTTCTCTCTATCTTCATATTTTAACAAACATTAACAATAAATCACGAATAAATCTAATTTAACAATTCAAACTAAGCCTACCACTTCAACACTATGAAGCTTCAAATAATCGTTTCTTTAGGGAGGGTGGGCTTTAAGCTACGATCAATGAAGGCCAACAAAAACTCTTAGCAAAGAAAACAATCAACATCCAAGTACTAACCGGGGAGGAACCAGGCGCCATCCAAGTACCCTCGGGCCTCAAGAATGCGGGAGGGCTGGAAGTTTTTGACCCGATGGTCGCACGATCTGTTCTCGGTTAGACCCTCGACCCGGCCATTCTCACCAAGGCAAGTGCAAAAAATGAGATATGCTTGGAATTCAACTACCATTTGCTAAAATGACATTATATCCATTCATTCAAATAAGCCTACACAAAAATCGACAAATTACTAAAATGCAAATGCGCGGTTAGTGAGTGCCTATAGGGTGGCCTTCTAATATTTGTAAGAACATAAACACAATCTCAGGAAGCTCCATCTGCAATCAATCGGGAACGACTCGAGCAGCGGCAAAAGATCCCCATTTTGTGGGTTTAGGCCAACTCCGACCTCACTAGTAAGAATCGGGCTCGTAACATCGGATCCAACAATGACAGTAAAAGTCAGCCTTGTAGACAGCTAGCCCATGAGTTTTGGCAGGGCCACAATCATCCAACGAGGCCGACTTTTGTCAAAAGTGGGCAAAAGAGCTATATGTACAGGCTGATGATTCGTGGCTGCAAGACTACTATTATTGCCTCATCTCAATTACGACTATACAAAAAATATATATTTTCTCGATATAACTACACAGCAAAGGTCATAGACTCCAAACATGTGTGAATAGTAGAGGTGAATTTATACCAAATGTGGTCACATTGATGGAACTCGGTGCAATCACCGTCTGGCATTACTCTTCATGCTAGCTCAATAAACCTGGCAAAAATAAGTGAACAAGTAAATATCAGTGCCATTACTATGTGGCTCCTCCCAAATCTTTTCTTCCCTCCACCCCCTATATTTTATATTTCTCTTACTATGTGGCCTGAGTCTCTTATAACAAAATTTCTTTATATTTCTGTTGGGCATTTAATCACCTTGCAAAAGTTAGCCTTCAGAGAGAGAGAGAGCGAGGAATCATTAAAGGAATTCAGCAGTAGAAGCCGATGGAAGAAGCGCCTGCTGTTTAACTTCTTTAGCATCCACACCGTCAGTTGCTGGAGGGCTCTCTTCGCTCTTGGAATTCAATGTCCCATGACTCATCCTCTGCACTTCCTCCTTGGTGTAGATGAAAATTTTCCTGACCATGGCACAGAACTCCCTGTTTTCACCTTAAAATTAGTTCAGAAGCAAGATGTTGGGAGAGCCAAGCTCCTAATTGTGCATTAATTAAGTATAGACACGGGCACAGGATCCCAATACGACACTACACTGGCATGATAGTTCCATAAAAATGATGATGCAATAAGTTAAAAACATGTTAGCTAAAATTTATATTTTATTTATAAATATAAGAATATAATTCATCGATAATATTATTATATACTAAATTATAAATAAAAATACGCATTTCTTGGTTCATCACAAAATAAATCACTGAAATAACCGATATGGTAGTGAGCCAATATAACAGAGTTATGCTAAACACAGCTTATACAATTTAGAAAATGAGCAGACAGCAAGGGCTTAGGTTTATAATTATTTCCAAATTACTAAATGGCCCAAATATTTTTAAGTTTATGCTAAGAACCCTTTTTCTGAACATTATAAAATTGCCAAACTCGTTCAAAACATGTCACATCATGCAAGTCATAAAGAAAAATAATAAAATATTCAAACACACATCAGACACTAGCACGCTAGACCAAGAGAAGTACTGGTGTTTCTTGATTGTGCATTGTCTGCATGGGATAAAATAAATAGGAATGAACACTTACCCCCAGGGATCATCTCCAACAAGCATCATATCACCCTCATCATCCGTATACACAACTAGCCAATTCTTGTTGGAAGCCATGAGTTCACCATTAAATTCAAATAAACTGTCCAATTCAGTGATTAACTCGTCATAGTTGTTGAACTTGGAAAGGTCCACCGACCTACCAAGTGCAATCCCCTGCTTGTGCACCTGAAACCAAAAATAATTATGCACTGTTCAACACCAAATGCAAGTAACGGCGGTGTAAGGCGTGAGAGAAACAATGAGACAGTAGAATCAATCCTGTTACAAGAACCTTAGTACAACTTCTAGTGGGGCAGTTCGGAATCTGTCGTTGAACATCTCTGGAAAGTGACTGACAAGTCAGGAATAGATTTTCCTGCCTACTTCCTGTGGGCAGATTATCCACTGATTTGGAGCCCTTTGATTGCTCTGATCTTCGATCAGTTTCAAATATCTGAGCTTGCTGTAATGGAGGACGCTGTTGACTTGCTGTGTCATCTGCTATGCTTTTGTATGCTGGATCTGGCATAGCAGGACTGCTGATGAGAGGAATACCAAAAAGCTTGCAGTTCCCATCTTTAGGCTGAAAAGATTCCGGTTGCAGAAGTACAGGTTTCGGTAAAAGCTCTCTCAAGTGAGCAGGATTTTCAAAAGGAGGTGACAAAACCTGGGGAAATATCTGTCCTCCATTAAAATGGTCAGCTTTATAACCAGGGAGCACCAGATACTCGCTAATCCCACCATATCGAGCATTCCCTCGGACTTGATAAGGCATATCTTGTGTAAGATTCTTCACCCTAGACTCTAGCAAGTTCAGTGAGAGGCTTGCAGGAAGCATGGGGCACGAGCTTGCAAGCATATTGAACTTGCCTTCTCGATCTGGTAGATGTTTCTTCATTGGCGGTGCAGCTGCTGAATTTTGATCTGCAAAAGGTGAGAAGAACCTCGGAGACTCATTGTGAGACCCAAAACCTGATAGAAGATCGCTGTACGTTGGCGGCTCTAGCCTCATGCACATGGCAGGCACCCGATTCTCAGACCCATACTTCTGCAAAGCAGAAACTGTCTCAATCTTCTGCTCATCCACCGGATTAGGCCATGCAACAGGTTTTTCAACAGCGTCTGATTCTTTACAATCGGCAAGGCAAGTCCTCAGGCTTGAAAATTCTTGACCTTGTAAGATCCTTGAAAACCCCCTTGCCGGAGAAGGGTCAGCTATAACTTTAGAGGAACCTAAGCAAATTGCAAGATATATTTCAATTCACTGTGATTTACTTTCGCATCTACCTCTCAAGAGTACAGATGTGGGTGTTGAATAACCTACCTTCTTTAATGGGAACAGATGAGTTTGGAGACGGAGGCATCAAGTTGAGACGAGGCCTTTTGGATCTTTGCACTGGAAGGGAATTTATCGTAGGAGGAGATAGAAAGGGTTCAATTTGCCAGGGTGACACACACTCTGGACGAGGTATAGTGGATGTTTCGTCCCACCGGACCTACAGTGTGAAAAATAATTCCATGACGCACAACCAAATAACAAATTACTTTTAACATTGAAGAAACTACCTTTAGGCACCTCCATTTTGAATCTCGCCACCTTTTGGAATCAGCAATTTCAATACCAACAATAGTTCCAGTAAACCTACAGAAAACTCAGAGTGATGGTAATAGTGTCAAGCTAGGACACAAGAGTGACTGAAACCTATGTCCATGAACTTATGATGCTTTGCCCATGCCTTAATGAACAGGCTTAACCAACAAGCAACAATGCTTTAGTGAATACTCAAGATAGTAGTCAAGATACCTCTGTTCTGGAGCCTCTTCACCTTCAAATCTCATTTTAAATCTCATCCCAATGGAGTAATTGCTCTTCATGGAGGCCATGTAATGATCAAATGGCACTATAAACACGGCCGGACTTGTCCTGCAGCAAAATATCCACTATGACTAGCTCAGATAAAGCCCGGCAGACAACAATCCCATATCTTGGGGTGGTCCAGGGAGAAGAATATGTACACTACCTTACTCCTGCAATGAAGAGTGGTTTTCATGGTTTGAATTTTTTCAAGTCCACATAGCTCCATATCATTGTGCCAAGGCACATAAATCAGATATCAGAATTAATAAATCAAAAACCATCATAACTTGTACTTTTTTGTTCTTTCACTGTATAAAATTACCACAAAGATCACACATTTTTGTGCTGCTTGATGGGAACTACAAAAACCCAACAGACAACTTGAGCTGCTTAGAAAAAAAACAGAACGGATACAACGCATGGATGAAAATATCAGAATCAAAATTAGTTGCAGCCATATCGACACCGGACATATTGGATAATGTTATTAGTATTGGACATATTGAAGTTGAAAAGTTTTCAACGACTAGTAAGCTGACAAGGAAATATTGGCTGATAGGGTGACATATCACAATTTTGCCATGAAACAATAAATATCAATATTGGATTATCCAATATCAGTCAATTGGTAGCACAGAGCATGGGTATCAACTGACTAGCCCATGCAAGCATTTCTCATCAAGAAATTCTCATACGGAAACACAAGGATAGAGGACGACAAAACAGTAGAATGAATCAGTTTCCACTAAATCACTGACAAATGTCACACTTTATCCTATATGAAAAACAAGATTAATATTTGGAACATATATCAGAGCCAATGATTCCTCTGGAAAATAGAAACCTCAAGGCTAGAGGATGACACTTCTCCATATGACATTCCGTTATCTCAGAAAAAAAAAAAAAACCCGCTGCAACTGCCTCTCCCGAATAAATAAAACCCAAAGAGGGGGAAACACAGAAATGACTGCTCTCATTACTTTCCAATTCCAACACAAAATATTTTGAACGAATGGTATCTAGACATTGCACAACCACGAGAATCTTGCCAGCCTTGTTCATCAATTGGTCACAAACCTTGCTACAGAGAAATATACAAGAAGCAGCTGCATTCAACCCAAGAATTGCACAAGACACGCACCTAGGCTTGTAGTAGACAGTGAACATGGTTCCAGTGGAGATTGCATGCCATGCAGTGGCAAGAACACCAAGGTGCATGCTGTGACTTGATATTACAGATGAAGGAACAACACCCTGCTGTCTCATGGCACGCCTCACTCCAACACGAAGTTCCCCATTTTCACCCCTAGATTTTTTTAGGCAGAGAAGATTAAGATAGCTGGGAAAAAAAAAATACAACTGCAATAGAGCCTCAAATTTGAGACGGAAAACCTTAGAAATATGAATGCGTCACCAGCCACAAGCCTTTTAGAGCTAACAAACACACTCCAGCCACTTTGAAGCAGATGCCTTCTGGGTTGGCCTGGCATCACAAAGTCATGTAAATTAAACCAAAAAACTAGAAGCGGCAGATAAATGTTTAATCATAATCAGTACATTACAGATATAATGCACGAGGTGAAACACCACATGATCAAAGGATGAAGGGTGCACATCAGTTCAATAGAATATTCCCAGTGCCACATTTCATAATATATTATTTTTCTTTTTTTCCTCCATTTTTTAGTGTGAATGAAATTTGAAAGGTCATAATGAGATACAGCAAAGAGAATGATAGTTTCCCTAGGAAAAAGATGCCGATTTTCTATGTGATCTTGCGTAACCGGATTTTATAGTAGTTGCATCTGTTGTTGCATTGAGTAACTAAGCATATGGGTTGCGGTCTGTTGAATCCGGTCAAACACAGCTCTATGATTCTTCTATGTTATTAATACATTTGCTTTTTTTTACAAAGAAAAAAAAGCAATATGAATGCCCCCCACCCCACAAAAAAACACATTATATGCACCAACTTGACCACCAAACACACCTAGCATACCGCAATATTCCCACAACTAATTTACAGGCCCTTGTCGCTCCTTTTAACTACCAAGGCACATTGCTAACATACGCAAGCTAGTTCATGTTAACACAATTTTAGTCGTCCTAAAGAAAACAGAATGGTCATCAAAGCTGCTAATACTATTGCATCCCAAATAAGAGAACTACAGCTATGAAATTTGACTTAATCGGTCCTTGAATATTCCATGCATCACACTTTATTATTTTTGTATTCTTTCCTCGAAATAATACAAGTCTGTGATAACTTATTGAGTTTAAAATTGAATCCAAGATTCTTTAAGTTGCTTTCATACCATGAACAGCATATCTGCTATTGCATAACCACTGCTATTTTGTCTTTCTATTAGAGCATAAGTCTTTATCCTAATCCTAATCAGGAATGGCAGACTTCAACAGTCTATTTGCAGGTTGGATAATCAACTAGTTTCTTTCCATTCTCTTCTTAGCAACATAAACTACTATGGGAAGAAGCAGCTGTTTTTATTCTTTATTCATCTGCATTTGAAAACCAAAGAAACTGCATCAATTCCAACAAAGAAGAAAGCAATAATATTGCTTCCATGCAGAAAAATAAAAATCACAATATGAAAGGGACAAACGATTGGAGTCTTCCCTTTTATACTATGTTTAACTTGAAGCTTCATTATTGTAAGCACTAATTCATGCTCATGGAAATCTTTTCACTCTGACACTTCTACCAAGCAGACATAACCTAACATTTATACCAATCACCTTATAATAGCATCAAGTCACTAAAATTTTTTGCCTTTGGGGGTCATGAAAGACAGCCTAAACCACACATGATAATCATGGTTAGATGCTGAGAAACATTACCCCGAAAAATATGCCGAAAACGCCACTCATTTCCAAGCAAATCCTTGGCCACCAATTCCTGTGTTGGTGGCTGTCGGGACATGTCCTGTAGAACACGAGCAACATGCATAAAAACGTATAGTTATCCAACCAATATCCCTACAATTTACAAACTGGTCTGTACAAACCAACGGTGGAAGGCATTCATCAGCGTGTCGCCTCAACACTGAGAAACCACCATGAGTGCTTGTATCAGAGGCAGTCAAGGTTTTACAAAATGAGTGGACACGAAAGTGTGGTGGCGATGGCAGCTGCTGAGGATCCTTTTCAACGGAATTCTCATCTTGCTGAAATTGCAAAGCCGAAGATTTTAGGATTCGACCTCAACCGCCTTTACAATATCAAACAAGCTGGACAGTTAACAACTTACATTGGGCTCGGGAACCAAAATCACTTGGGCATATACTTCATCCGTATCTTTTTCAGCCTATCAGTAAGCAAAGTCAGAATGCCAAAATTAAAAAGCAGCCAAAGCCGCATACACATAAAATAATGCCCAAACAGCAAATTCTCAACGAATTGGAGATAGAAACCTTCAATTGCACACTGAGAACACGACAGAGGATCTTCCATGGAAGATTATATAATGGCATCTGCTGGTCAGCAACTTGATTTGTAGAAGCCTCGACCTAATTGACGCATAGGAAATCTTAGCCATAAGAATTTTGAACAGAACAAAGTACATTCAAACAGCAGAGACAGGGGGTTATAGAAGAGAAAAAATGCAACATTCCTCTTTTATGTGAATAGGCCTACATCATATACCTCAGCCATATAGCAAGAACGCACATCGCAATTTAAACATGCAACTTGAAAAACTAACGAAAAGATAACGAATGACATAAACCACCAACAGGTTCATAGGCCTAATAGCTTCATCAAACGCAAACATTTCAAACTTCTTTGTCACATAGAAATAACAAATAGATATTGAATTCCGTCCTTTTCGACTAAAATGAAAGGGAGGATAAGAAATTGGAAACAGAACTCACCTGCTCGATGTGTCCTTGGGGGAAGTAGAAGACACGCTCGCGTTCACGAGGCACTGTCACCAAAGGACCCGCACAAGCATGCCAAAGCTCCGTGAACAGTGCTGTTTCCGGATCCACTGCACCAAGAAAAAAAAAACAACAGAACACATGATCACCAAATATCAACTCATATTCATCGAAATCCCATACAACGACGCTGGAAACTACCTTTTCCGGCACCGGATACGGTGGAGGAACCATTGTTAGTCTCCGCCGCGGCTTTTCTCAACGTTCCGTCATCGTTGGGCTCGGTGTTAGCTGAAGAGAAGCTATCGCCTCTCCCGTTTCCAGCGTCTGCTTTGATCGTTGCCCCCGACGAATCCATTTTCTAGAAGCTTCAGCACAGATCTCTCATCTATAAGCCCACTGATCGATTCTCCACTCAACGGAACAACAAAACCCCAATAAAACCCACTCACACCTTTATTTTTACTACAAAACCCACTCAAACTTGGATCAGAAACCCTACCTCACACCACTAAACCACTTTCCAATCAACTCTGACGGCCCATAGGGTTCGAGCATCATATCCTTAAATAATTATGACAAACAAAAACACTTTAACCACTTCCTTTTGAGCTGAATTCAGAACCAATTTCGCTGGTTAAAAGCCCCACTGCTGCGCATCGATTGCTACTTTTCATCTGTCCACTGTCCTTCCTGCTCCAACCTTTTTCCGTCTCCGCACTCAATCAATTTCCCTCTGCCCCTCCGTATCGCTGCGTCCCTCTCATCACCGGTGGAGCTGCGGATGAGGCGCTAAGCACTGGGTCAGCACGCAACAAGCATCGTAGAATGTTTGGTTGTTTTAGAGAGTCCCTGAAGTGGCGAGGCGATAATTTCAACCGTGGTGAATTCCCTAGCCAGTGCAACCTGCACAGCCGGTTGTCTGAACATTTGCGACCGGGAACATGCGGTGGTAACAGAACGACCGCGTTTGGATGACCCCATCAGAAAAATTAATTAAAGAGCGCGGCTTTGCTCCCGTATTTATTTCCGGCAGCCTTTGTCCCCGTATCATTGGATGTACATACCATATTCAGAATAAATGTAATAAATCTTAATTATTTATTTCCTAAATATTATATTAAATATTTATATAATAAATAATAATTTTTTAGTAATTTTTAAATATAAATTTAATTATTTTAAACAAATATAGTTTTTAGGAAAATAAATAAACAAACAAATAAACTTTGTTTTTTGATAAAAAAATTAAACAGGTTTTATCTTATTTTTTATGTATTTTTTTAAAAAAATTTGTAAATTCAAAATTTTTAAAGAGCTATCAAAATGATCCACAAGTTTAAATTAGTTTTTCATCTTTAGATATTAATAGATCCAACAGTTTGTGGGTCGGGCCAAAACCTAGTGTATAAGAGAAAGAATGACCTAAAAAGTAGTAACCTAACGAGAACTCCTTTAAATCCAAAAGGTACAGTAGATGGTCAAAATAACTCAACTTGAATTGGCCCAACAGTATACGGATAATAAGGATTAATTAATGATCCAACTCAACTGACAAATTCAAATGACTGCTACCACTATGTAGTCCTTCACAATTGTAGAAGTAGAAATTGTAGGTGATAGTTGCCAGCCTATTACATCTGAGGATTACAGCAGTAAAAGTGTCAAAAGTGAAAATATGATAATAATTTCTTCGAAAATCTAGAACCGTAGTGCCTACAATCTACAACCACGAACTCGTGGCATCGATTACTCACAATTGTAAAACTATGAGCCCAAAATGATGACTAACTAGCTATCGGTTACATCTCTTCCTCTACAGGAAAAGGGATCGATCAATCTATCAGTCCAAATTTTAAACTTTTAGACATCTAAAGTGCGACTTCCTCTCTTACGCTCTCACACACTCTCTCATAAAACCACTCTTCTATGGGTGCAATCCTCCCCAAAAGTCACTATTCCATGAGTATAACTTTTACTCTCAGAAAACCACCATTCCATGAGTACGATTCTCACACAGAAAACTGCTCACTCATCAAGTATATCTGTGAAACCTAATCCTTTATATTACACTCAATCCTCAAACACTGTTATATTTACACATTTTTAGCCCATAATTCTATCATTTTCAATCAAGTGAAAAGATTACTAATTTGAATATCAGATGATATATCGAAGAATAATTCTTACTATCCCATAGTCTTTTATTTTTTAATTGTAATGTGAAAAATTTATGTTCAAAATAATAAAAATTGGATTCGCTCTCAATCGGACACTTGAATTAGGTAGCTCCCTAATTTATTCAATAATCTGAATTCAGTAACGCATTAGATATAATACAAATTATTATATTTTAAAATATTTATTGAAAAGACAGGCTAAACACATTTAAAAATAGACCAATTTGTGAGATTATTTCATAAAGCAACATTATAGCCAATACATATTTACAAAAAAGGGAATTGATGGATCAAGATGCTCCATTTTTTAAAATAATTATATGGATTATTTTTTTAATTTGAGTCATTTATTTTTAAATAAATTATTATAATTTAATTATTTTTAATAAAAAAATTAAAATTAATTATAAATTTATAATTATTTATTTAAAAGTAAATAATTTAAATTTTAAAAATAATTTTTTTTATTTTTTTAAGAGATAAATAGTACAGCCAGTGGCGCGTGTTACGTAAAGCTGTTGCGTTTTATGGGGAAGTGGCTCTGCTTTTGTGTCATGCCATTAACGGGCGGTGTTGTTTAGCTGGCGAGAGACGTAGGCGACGAGCCTAACCACTTAAATTAAACTCTGGTCAATCTCTTTAACCGTGGTTCCTTTTTGTAGCTCTGGACGTGTACCCTGGTTAACACTACCTAGTACAGAAGACCACTCTGTCATCTCGTCATTATATCGTGAGTCGGGGGCATTGATTGATTGATAGGGGGTAAAGGGGACAGCCCTTATGGCGTGTAAGATATTTATCAAATTAAAATTTATTGTGTGAAAAAGAATTTTAAAAATATATCTAAAATAAAAAATAATGTGTTATTATTATTATTTTTATATTATAAATTAAATATTTTATATTTTTTTAAAAAAATAAATACTATATTATTTTAATATATTAAATATTATTAATCAATTAGTTGGCTTGAATAATATTACCATAATAAATTATATGGATATATTCTTTTAATCTACTATAAAATAAATTAGATATTGTATTACTATAAATTATATTATAATTTTATAAGTCTCTTATTTTTTAAGATTATAATAACTAAATATAATACAATGAGGGATAAAGGGGGTAAGTGGAATACTATCTGGTCTTGCATGACCTAAGTGTCATCTTACACTCCTTAATTATGTACATTTATGGTGTTTTTATTGCTCTTTGTGCTAGGAGCTTTGTGTTGTTAAAAGGATAGGCTATAGACTTTGTTTTTCATATCCTTTCCCTCTTGGCCGAGTGGCTCGTATAGGCTTCAGCAGTTATAAGAGTCGAGCCGCTAAGCCGAGTTGAGAGCCGGCTTCATCAAGCCGAGTTGAGAGCCGGCTTCATCAAGCCGATCCGAGCCGGATTGGAGCCGACAGCAGTTTCATTTTCTCTTTGTCTTCCTCGATTGATTTATCACTTTCTGCCGTTTAACTCAACTAATTGTTGAAGTATTAGTGGTCTATTTAGTATTGATGACTATCCCATTCATTGACAATCAATTCTCTGCCGTTTTGAGTATGTAACGCGCGTTTGTGACAATTGATGGTTTTGCCTATAAATTGAGCGTTCTGTCTTTGTCTTTGGCACCCAACTCAAGTATTACACCATCTAAAAGAGTAAGGAGTGTCCAGAAGCTCGAAACCGGTCTGAATCTCACCTCCCAAAAGCAGAGCATGCAAATGGCGGGAGGTATAAACTCGATTCATTATTCCGCTTTAGTGGTTGTTTAAGTCACATTATTTGCTAACAGCTCGACTTTCAAAAAATCTGTTGTGTGTGAAGGAAGAAGAAGGAAGCTGTGATAAGGAGGAAGTAAGTAAATTTCATGTAATTAAGCCTTGATCTTATTTATGAAAACCATTGTTCTCATTCTCATATCACGTTGAAATTGGGTAAATA
>JAOVVI020010454.1:0-13073 GCA_028571085.2 Nepenthes alata
CCCATTGAAATAATCTTTTTTCCTCTTGACCTTCCTTTTAAGGCTGATACTTGTGAGTGAAGAGTTGTTAACTCGTACGTTTGGCCATTAGCTTTATCTCATAAGGATTTTAACATTTTTGACATGTTATTGGTATAGGCCGTCAAGGCTTTAACATCCAATTTTGCTGACAAGTGAACGTCTCTGTGACTACCCTCATCCTAGTTAAGCCCATAAGACACGACATTCATTGGCAGCAAGCTTGCTTGGCCTTGTGCTAGAGTGTTCACCATTTTATTTTAATAAAAACATGAATCATTTTCATGCAGATGAAATCTTGATCGAAAAGAAATGGATGGATTGACTATGATTCTCATAGACGACACTAATAATACATATTTGAGATCTGAATTATCGTTCAAAAATATAGAATTAGACCTTCATACCACTTAGTTCGGATTTTACATACCTCAATATAGGATACAAAATTTACTCTTCGATATATCATTCAAAACCCAAATCATATATCTTTTTGCAAGAATGAAATATTGACATGAATTGGGATTTAGTGAAAATTTAAAGGAGAGAGTGTCTTTGAATTGGAGGATTTGGCTCATGAATTGGGCTACAAACATGTTTCGAAGCTTGAGCTCGATTCTTGTGTCTTTGCTTTTCTTGGGTTTTTTTCTCCTCCTTCCTTTTAATTGAGGGAGACTTACATATTTATATTATTAATGCTAATTAGTATATTTTTCTGGAATTAATATGATTGTTTAATTAAAGCCATACACTAATTATAATTTAACCGCTACTTAAATTTTGTAACTCTTTACTATTTAATACTCATGAATTAGTAAATATAATTATTTATTTAATACGATCAATTTTTACTCGTTTTATGCAACCATTCGTCGTAATTTAATAGCAGATTTAATCTTTTGTCAAGTCATTGATTTGTGTTGGTTTTCAGTACATTTAGTCGTTTTGTCACTCGACCATTCAGCGAGTCGTGTATTTAAATAGATTCTTAATTTTCTTTTATTCCGTGTTAAATAATTTGATGTTCCTCTACAAGCTAGCAATATGTGGGCCTTGTACTTTATCGGTTCAGATCAATATTATTTTAGATAATATTTAACAATTATAATTATAAATTTAACATTTATTAATTAGATATGAATAAAATTAAAGTACAATCAAACGGATAAAAAGTATTTATAATTTTTCGGATCAAATAGAATTGGACCTAACAACCGTATATTTTTAATTTAATTTTAAAATGTTACATAAATATTTCCTGAATAATATAAATGGATTACGTAAAATATCAGTCTTTTGAAAAAAATATTAAAACAATTAAAATAACTTTAATAAATTAAAATATTCTATGGAGACACCAGTCGATATTAATGCACTGGTAGAACACTCATATATTATCCTTTTAACAACAGAATTTGATGACGTTTGAAATAGATTAGAGAATATTCAAAATTTTCAAACATTGATGTAATAATTCAACGGCTCAGATTGGCGCGGATTGAGGGCGTTATATGAAATAGATGGAGATAAATATTTTTTTATTTTAATTATTTATTTAAATATAGATGACGAAGGAAAAAGTCCTCCTACAGCCCCCCTTTCCTCTGCTTCCACCTGCGACTTCGACGGTGAGAACCCTAACTTACTATTTACTACAACTGTGATCATGGCTCCACCTTTCTCTCATCCTGCCTTCGTCCGCGTCCTCGTCCTCGTCATCTTCAAGCTATTTCTACTTCACGGTAATTTTCTTCATCGGGAAAACTCTATGTTTATGGAAGTATCGTCGTCATTCTCAAAGGATTTCTTTCTTTTTCTTGTATTTTCATCGCAGTTTTGGCTAAGCACGTATACGAAGGCGGGTATACAGTAACAACCGTACTGGACGGCAACAAACTGGACATCAATCCATACTCCGTCGCGCCAAGAGCGGGAGTTTCACACGATTTGCTACTCCTGGATTCATCAAACAGCGTGTTTTTCACCATATCACTTCCAATTTCCCAAGGTACTCCTAATTCAGCCCTTTTATAGGACTTTTGTTTTTTGGAAAAAAAAATCTCTAATAAGACAAACGGGGTATCTCAGATTATCTGGGCATAATTTTGCGATTTATTATTTGGTTCTGTTATGCAGATAGTTTGACTAAGTTCTCCGGTAGTGGAGTGGCCGGATTTTCAGACGGTGAGTCCGATACTGCTACGTTCAACAAGCCTAAAAGTTTTGCTGTTGATTCCGAAGGGAATGTGTACGTTGCTGACAGGAATAATCTCGCCATTCGAAAGATCAGTAGCTCAGGTGCGGATTAGAATTGGCAGTTAATGTTAATTTAAGATTAGTTCATTTGATTGATCAAATCTATTTTGAGAAATGATACAGACACTGCATAATGTGCACTACTTTCTTACTGTCGGGTTTTGGATCACTCTGTTTTGTAAATCTCACACTCAATTAATGGGATATCTAAGTGTCGCATGTTCATGTGAAAACTGTGTTGTATAACAATGAAGATTGAACAGTCAAGAACTGAGAAGAGAACGGTGACAAATGATAATGCACACACCACAGAAGAATGGGAGGGAAAAATGAGAACAGGAACACAGAGAATTTTTATGTGAAAAACTTTTCTCAATTAAGTGAAAAATTACGGAACACTTAGTCCATAAACAATTTCACTATGTACATTTTCGGTGACAAAAATCCTAGGTTACACAAATTCCTGAATGGGAGAGTAGAGACCAAGAGCACAATTTCACTTAGTTTTTCTCTTCACACACTCTCACACCTTAATCGCTTTCAATACAACATACATATATATATACTTATTTTGCAACCACCTTCAAAGGTGTTGCGTGCACGACATAACCAGTTATCATGAATAAAGTAAAGCTGCTTTGCAAGTCATCATGTTCTGCAGAGACAACGCCTACTCTATAGAGATTGCGCCCACTTTGTAGAGATCGTGCATGCTCTGCGAAAGTCAATCTTCTGAGTTGGTGTGCTCGGTCGTTTTCAGCTCCCTTGCTTTCGTCCAGTGTCATCGGTCTTTATCAGAGACATTGGTCCTTAATAAGTTCTTGGACCTTAACAGAGATTTCGATCTTTATCGAAGTCCTCAGGCCATGACAGAGGCTTCGGCCTTTTATCTGCGCCAAGTCCTCGTGCACTTTTTGCGCCCAGGTCCTCGGGCTATGTTGTGCACAAATCCTCTGGTTATACTGTACACAAGTCCTCGGGCTATACTATATACAAGTCCTCGGCAAACTGTGCACAAGTCCTCGTGCTATACTGCTTTCTTTTGTGGATGGTGAACCATCCGTTAACCAACTTCTCCTTACAGCCGGTCAACATCCCGTTGACCAGCTTCTACTGTTTAATCGTCCCACACGGGAGTGACCTTATATGCCAATAAACTTCCCCTCATGACTGTGGGGGAACTAGATTCGATAAATCAGCCATACTGCAACAGGCTTCAAGTATTCCCTTTGGCAGAACCTTGGTCATCATATCTAATCCATTCCCCTCCGTTCGAACTTTTTCAAGCGACAATAGTCCAGCATCAATAACATCTCTCATCCAGTGATATCGAATATCAATATGTTCCGATCTCAAGTGGAATGAGGAGTTTTTACAGAGATGTATAGCACTTTGGCTATCGCAAAGTACCATGTACTTTTCTTACTTGAAGCCTAGTTCTTGGATGAATTTTTTCATCCATAGCACTTCTTAGCTGGCCTCAGTTACTGCAATGAATTCTACCTTAGTTGTTGAGAGGGCAACACACTTTTACAACTTTGATTGACAGGATACTGCTCTTCCAGCAAACTTGATCAAATATCCTGATGTGGATTTTCTAGAGTCAACATCACCTGCTATATCGGCATCCGTGTATCTGACCAGGTGAGGCTTATCATTTTTGAAACATAGACATAATTTAGAAGCCCCTCGGAGATATCTCATTTTCAATTTCACCGCAGACCAGTGTTCTCTTCCTGGATTCGACAGGAATCGACTAACTGTGTCGACAACATGTGTAATGTCCGGCCTCGTGCATACTGTCGTGTACATCAAGCTACCTACGACCGAAGAGTAGGGTATGCTTCTCATGCTGGCTTTCTCAACATCCGAGGTCGGACCGTGCCCACTACTCAACCTGAAGTGACTTGTCAACGGTGTGCTTATTGGTTTGGACTTGTCCATGTTAAAGCGTTGAAATACCTTCTCAATGTAACTCTCTTGAGACAGCCATAATTTCTTATTCTTGCGGTTGCGAGATATCCTGATATCTATAATCTGTTTCGCTGGCCCCAAGTCCTTCATAGCAAAGGACTTCCCAAGCTGCTGCTTCAGTTCCTTTATCCGAACGCTGTTTTGCTCAATTACCAGCATGTCGTCCATGTAGAGAAGGATAATGATGAAATCGTCATTGGGAAATTTTTGCACAAAGACACAGTGGTCAGAAATAGTCTTTCAATATCCTTGACCGACCATGACAGATTCAAACTTCTTGTACCACTGTTTTGGAGCCTATTTTAGTCCGTATAGACTTTTCCTTAAACGACATGTTCATTTTCCTTAATTTGAAATCCTTTTAGTTGCTTCATATAAATTTCTTCCTCAAGGTTACCATGGAGGTATGCTGTCCGAATGTCAAGCTGCTCCACCTCCAAGTTCAGAGCAGACGTCAAACTGAGCACCACCCTTATTGAGGGTATTTTTACAATTGGGGCAATTATTTCATCAAAATCGATCACTTTTCGCTGGTTCAATCCTTTTTCTACCGGCCTCGCCTTGTACCTTGGTTTCGAGGTACTCTCACCTGTTTTCAAACGAAATACCCATTTATTTTTCAGGGCTCGCTTTCTATTTGGTAATTCAGCTAACTCAAATGTATGGTTTCATGCAGTGAGCCGATCTCTTCATGCATGGCTTCCATCCATTCATCCTTATGCTCATTCTTCATTGTCTCTTCAAAGTTTTCGGGCTCACCTCCATCAGTGAGCAGGACGTACTCACTGGACGACAGACGGACAGACAGTTGCACGTCCCTTGCAGATTGACGGACTATAACTTCCTCGGCTGGTTGAGGAGTAACGTCATTCATCTCTTCATCAGGCGTTATAGCCTCTTCTTCACCATTCATCTCGGTCACACTTGGACCCTCATCGCAAACAAATACCGGTCGGACAATATCAGCAATCATCTTGTCCGTCTGACCAGTGTCAGATAATGCATTCTTCTCTTTACCAATATTTTCAATGGTCCCCCTTTAATAAAGACCACATCCCTTGATCGGACAAGCTTCTTTCCAATTGGGTCATAGAACCTGAATCCCAGTTTATCTTCCCCGTAATCCAAAAGATGCACTATTTTGTCTTTGGCTCCAGCTTAGTACTCTCATCCTTCGAGACATGAACAAAGGCCTTACAACCAAATGTCCGAAGATGGTTATAGGATTGCTTCTTTCCAGTCTGTATCTTCTCTGGGACTTCACCATTTAAAGGCTTATTAGGCGACCTATTGATAACATAGGCTGCCATGCTCAGAGTTTTAGTCCAAAAAGATTCTGGAAGCTTTGCTTCGGACAGTAGGCACCTGACTCTTTCCAACAACATGCGGTTCATCCGCCCAGCCACGCCATTCAACTGTGGTGCCTTTGGTGGCGTCTTCTGATACCGAATGCCATGAGATCGGCTGTAGGCATCAAATGTCCTAAAATACTCATCGCCATTATCGCTCCGGATACACTTTAACTTTCTTCTAATCTCATGTTCAACCAGAGCAATGCTCAAATACTCCGAGGGCCTGATCTTTGGATTTGAGTGGATACACCTACAGTTTTCTCGAACAATCATCTATGAACGATATAAAATACTGTGCCCCTCCGAATGATTTCTCCTTGAATGGTCCACATACGTTGGTATGTATCAAGTCGAGCTGCTCGTTCTTCTTGGTGGACGAGTCATGAGGACTCGTCCTCAGCTTGTCTTCCTTTATATATGGTATGAGGCCCTTCTTGACCAGTTGGCATAATCCTTTTTCACTCATGTGGCCCAGTCGGCGGTGCCACAATTTTGAAGACTTCACGCTGCTTGTAGCGTTGACCTCTCCTGCCTCACCAGAGGCCTGCAACACGTAAATATCAGATGTTTTTTTACTCGGGCAACTACCAGAGACTCTCTGGTTAGTTTATATGCCCTATCACTAAAGACATTACAGAATCCAGTATCATTAAGTCTTCCTGATGAGATAATATTCATCCAAATGTCAGGAACGTGTCAAACGGAAGTCCCTAAAAAACAGTCGAGTTCCATTGTTGGTGACCAGAGACACGTCACATGGCCAACAACTCTAGATGTCTCGGTGTTTCCCATCTTCAACACTCCAAAGTTACCTAGAGTGTAAGATATAAAGTGCCCTCTCCGAGGAGTGACGTGGATGGATGCACCAGTATCTACCATCCAGTCGGTCTCCTACTCGGCCAAATTTACAATGTCATTTTCACAAGTCAAAAGGAGATCACCTCCTGTAATAATAGAGACCGAGGCATTTTCCTCACCTCGTCCATTTTCACCTTTATCCTTTTTCACGTTTTCACACTTCTACTTATAATAATATTTCTTAATGTGGCTCTTCTTACCACAATAAAGGCACTCAAAGTTTTGAAACCTTGAGCGGGATTTGCCGTGGCCATTTTTTTCAAACTTTGGGCCACGACCTTTGTTCCTTCCCCGTGACTCTGTCACGAGTACCTTGGAGTGTATAGAAGTGAAGGTCCCTTGTGACCGTCTTGACTTATCCATGATTAGAGAAGTAATGACCCCATCCAATCTGAGCGTGTTTTTCCTGAACAACAGTGTTGTGATGATGTGGTCGTATGAGACTGGTAAAGAAGCCATTAACAAGACCGAAGTCTTTGTTAAGGTTCTAGGACTTGTTAAGGACCGATGTCTCTGATAAAGGTTGACGACACTGTGCGAAAGTAAGAGCGCCGAAAATGACCGAGCACGCTAGCTTAGAAGATTAACTTTCGCAGAGCATGCACGATCTCTGCAGAGTTGGTGTCGTCTTTGTAGAGCATGATGACTTGAAGAGCAGCTTTACATTGTTAATGATGACGGGTTATGTCGTGCATGCAACACATTTGAAGGTGTTTGTCAAACAAGTATATATTTGTATGTTGTATTGAAAGCGATTCAGGTGTGAGAGTGTGTGAAGAGAAAAACTATGAGTGAAATTGTGCTTTTGGTCTCTACTCTCTTCTTTTGGGGTTTGTATAACCTAGGATTTCTGTAATTGAAACCTTACATAGTGAAATTGTTTGTGGATTATGTGTTGCGTGGTTTTTTCTTTAGTTGGGAAGGGTTTTTCACGTAAAAATTCTCTGTGTTCCTGTTCTCTTTTTTTCCTCCCATTCTTCTGTGGTATGTGCGTAGTCATTTGTCACCCTTATCTTCTAGGTTCTTGTCTATTCAATCTCCATTTTTTTACAACAAGTGGTATTAGAGCGAGGTTGTAGACCTTCGGTTGTATGGTGTTGTCATCGAAAAACTTGCTATTTAGTGTGGAGCAATTTAATGGGCAAAATAATTTTATCATTTGGCAAGAAAAGGTGAAAAATATTTAACCTGAAAAGGAACGGTGAAAGCCCTTCGAAAGAGGGTAGAGAAGTCGGAGAATATGACGGAGGAAGAATGACAATATAAGAGGGATCTTGCTAATTGCATTTTCAAGTTGTGTCTTGTGGAAAACACTCTTCAGGAGGTCATTGACCTAATTGATCCTGCGGAAGCTGAGATAAACTTGAGAGTCGATACAGGTCTAAGTCTGTTACAACAAGGCTTCATGTGGGGAAGCAATTCTATGGCCTTCGGTTGTCTGAAGGGGAAAACTTTTAGAGGCACCCGGACGAGTTTAACCGAATTTTGACGCAAATGTCAGCATTTGATAAGGAAGACAAGGCGTTGGTGTTGTTGGCTTCATTGCTAGCCTCGTACTACAATATCGTCACAACATTGCTGTTCGGGAAGGACATGCTTAGGTTGGATGAGGTTATTGTTTCTTTACTCATAAATGAGTCAAAGCGGTTGCAAGGGACCTCTACTTCTGCACACTTCGAGGTACTTATAACGGAGTCACGGAGAAGGAACAAAGGTTGCGGCCCACAGTTTGGAGAAAAGGGCCGCAGCTAATCCCACTCAAGGTTTTAAAACTTTGAGCGCCATTATTGTGGTAAGAAGGGCCACATTAAGAAATATTATTAAAAGTGGAAGCGTGAGAACGCGGAAATGGTGAAAATGAGCGAGGTGAGAAAAAAGACTCAGTCTCTATTGTTATAGGAGGTGATCTCCTTTTGATTTGTGAAGTTAATGACGTTGTAAATTTGGCCGAGCAGGATATCGACTTGGTGGTGGATACTGGTGCATCCATCCACGTCATTTCTTGGATAGGGTTCTTTATATCTTATACTCCAAGTAACTTTAGAGTGTTAAAGATAGAAAATATGGAGACATCCAGAGTTGTTGGCTGTGGTGATATGTCTCTGGTCACCAACAATGAAACTCAACTGTTTTTTAGGGACGTCCGACACGTTCCTGACATTCGGATGAATATTATCTCAGTAGGAAGACTTGATGCTGGTTTTTGCAATGCCTTCAGTGATGGGGCATATAAACCAACCAGAGGGTCTCTGGTAGTTGCCTAAGGGAGAAAGACGTCTGATTTTTACGTGTTGCAGGCCTCTGCTGAGGCAGGAGAGGTCAACGCTGCAAGCAGCATGGAATCCTTGAAACTGTGGCACCTCCGGCTGGGCCACATTAGTGAAAAAGGATTATGTCATCTGGCTAAGAAGGGCCTCATATCAGACATAAAGGAAGACGAGCTAAGGATGTGTCCTCATTGTATGGTGGGAAAGCAGCGATGAGTCTCATTTCGAGGAGACTCGTCCACAAAGAAGAACAAACAACTTGATTTGGTATATACTGGCGTATGTAGACCATTTAAGGAGAAATCATTTGGAGGGGCACAATATTTTATATTGTTCATAGATGATTGTTCGAGGAAACTGTGGGTGTATCCATTCAAATTCAAGGATCAAGCCCTCAGAGTATTTGAGCATTTTCATGCTCTGGTTAAACATGAGACTGTGAGAAAGTTAAAGTGTATCTGGAGCGATAATGATGATAAGTATTTTGGGGCATTTGATGCCTACAGCCGGTCTCATGGAATTTGGTATCAGAAGACGCCATAGTTGAATGGTGTGGCTGAGCGGATGAACTGCACATTGTTGGAAAGGGTCAGGTGCCTACCGTCCGAAGCAAAGCTTCCAGGATCTTTTTGGGCTAAAGCTCTGAGAACGGCGGCCTATGTTATCAATAGGTCGCCTAACAAGCTTTTAAATGGTGAAGTCCCAGATGTATGGACTGGAAAGGAGCCATCCTATAACCATCTTCGGACATTTGGTTGTAAGGCCTTTGTTCATATCCCGAAGAATGAGAGGATTAAGTTGGAGCCAAAGACGAAACAGTGTGTCTTTTTAGGTTACAGGAAAGATGAATTGGGATTCAGGTTCTATGACCTAGTTGAAAAGAAGTTTGTCCTATCAAGGGATGTGGGCTTTATTAAAGGAGAGACCATTGAAAATATTGGTAAAGAAAAGAAGGCGTTATCTAACACCGGTCGGACGGACAAGATGATTACTGATATTGTCAGACTGGTACCTCTTTGTAATGAGGGTCTAGATGTGACCGAGGTGAATGGTGAAGAAGAAACTATAATGCTTGACGAAGAGGTGAATGACGTTACTCCTCAACCAGCCGAGAAAGTTATTGTCCGTCGATCTGCAAGGGACGGACGACCGTCTGTCGTCTAGTGCGTACGTCTTGCTCACTGATGGAGGTGAGCCCGAAAACTTTGAAGAGGCAGTGAAGAATAAGTATAAGGATGAATGGATGGAAGCCACATAGGAAGAGATCGGTTCACTGCATGAAAGAATCATATATTTGAGTTGGCTGAATTGTCAAAGGGGAAGCGAGCCCTAAAGAATAAATGGGTAATCCGTTTGAAAACGGATGAGAGTACCTCGAAACCAAGGTACATGGCGAGGCTGGTGGTAAAAGGATTCAATCAGCGAAAGGGGATCGATTTTGATGAAATATGCCCTAGTTGTATAAATATCCTCAATAAGGCTGGTTCTCGGTTTGGTTGCTGCTTTGAACTTGGAGGTGGAACAGTTAGATGTCCGGACGAGATTCCTCCATAGTAACTTTGAGGAAGAAATTTACATGAAGTAACCAGAAGGATTTCAGATTAAGGGAAATGAACATCTGGTATGTCATTTAAGGAAAAGCTTGTACGAACTAAAATAGGCTCCAAGACAGTGGTACAAGAAGTTTAAATCTGTCATGGTCGGTCAATGATACCGAAAGACTACTTTTGACCATTGTGTCTTTGTGCAGAAATTTTCCAAGGACGATTTCATCATTCTCCTTCTTTACATGGACGACATGCTAGTAATTGGATGAAACAGCGTTCAGATAAAGGAATTGAAGCAGCAGCTTGGGAAGTCCTTTGCTATGAATGACTTGGGGCCGGCGAAGCAGATTCTAGGTATCAGGATATTTTGCGACCGCAAGAACAAGAAATTATAGCTGTCTCAAGAAAGCTACATTGAGAAGGTGCTTCAATGTTTTAATATGGATAAGTCTAAACCAATAAGCATACCATTGGCAAGTCACTTCAGGTTGAGTAGTGGGCAGTATTTGACCTCGGATGTTGAGAAAGCCAGTATGAGAAGCATGTCCTACTCTTCAGCCGTAGCTAGCTTGATGTACGCGGCAGTATGCACGAGGCCGGACATTACATATGCTGTCGGCACAGTCAGTCGAATCCAGTAATGGAGTACTGGTTTGCGGTGAAATGGATAATGAGATATCTCCGAGAGACGTTTGAGTTGTGTCTGTGCTTCGAAAATGATAAGCCTCACCTAGTCAGATACACAGATGCCAATATAGCAGGTGATGTTGACTCTAGAAAATCCACATTGGGATATTTGGTCAAGTTTATCAGAGGAGTAGTCTCCTGGCAATCAAAGTTATAGAAGTGTGTTGTCCTCTCAACGACTGAGGCAGAATTCATTGCCGTAATTGAGACCAGCAAAAAAGTGTTGTGGATGAAAAAGTTCATCCAAGAATTGGGCTTCAAGCAAGAGAAGTACGTAGTGCTTTGCGATAGCCAAAGTGCTATACATCTCTGTAGGAACTCCTCATTCCACTCGAGATCGAAACATATTAATGTTCGATATCATTGGGTGAGAGATGTTACTGATGCTGGACTGTTGTTGCTTGAAAAAAGTCGGAACGGAGGGGAATGAGTTAGATATGATGACCAAGGTTCTGCCAAAGGAAAACCTTGAGCCTGTTACAGTGTGGCTGATTTATCGAATTTGGTTCCCCCACGGTCATGAGGGAAAGTTTGTTAGCTTATAAGGTCACTCCAGTGTGGGGCGACCAAACAGCAGAAGCTAGTCAACAGGATATTGATCGACTGTGAGGAGAAGTTGGTTAACGGATGGTTGACCATCTACAAAAGAAAGCAGTATAGCCGAATGACTTGTGCACAGTTTGGCCCGAGGACTTGTGTATAATATAGTCTGAGGATTTGTGCACAGTTTGGCTCGAGGACCTGGGCGCTGAAACCGCATGAGGACTTTGCGCAGATAAAAGGCCGAAGTTTCTGTCATGGCCTGAGGACTTCGATAAAGACCGAAGTCTCTGTTAAGGTCCGAGGATTTGTTAATGACCGATGTCTCTGATAAAGGCCGATAACATTGAGCGAAAGTAAGGGAGCTGAAAACGATTGAGCACGCTAACTCAGAAGATTGACTTTTACAGAGCATGCGTGATCTTTGCAGAGCAGGCGCAATCTCTGCAGAGTAGGCACCGTCTCTGCAGAGCATGTTGACTTGTAGATCAACTTTACATTGTTCATGATGATAGGTTATGTCGTGCACGCAACACCTTTGAAGGTGATTTCCAAACTATATATATATGTATGCTGTATTAAAAGTGATTAAGGTGTGAGAGTGTGAAGAGAAAAATTGTGAGTGAAATTATTCTCTTGGTCTCTACTCTCTCATTCTGGGGATTGTGTAGCCTATGATTTCTGTAACCGAAAACTTATATAGCGAAATTTTTTATGGACTAAGTGTCCCGTGGTATTGCCCTTAGTTGAGATGGGTTTTTCATGTGAAAATTCACTGTGTTTCTATTCTCATTTTCCCCTCCCATTCTTCTGTGGTGTGTGCATTGTCATTTGTCACCCTTTTCTTGTCTGTTCGATCTCCATTTTTTTACAACACGGGTCACAGAAGGTTTCGCAAGATAGGTGTGAACTATTAGCTCAAGTGTCAAGACTAGAAGGATTTGTAATTGGTATCCGCGAGGGAGCTGCAAGATGGGCGCTTAAGCACCAAGATTGAGAGGTTTTCCAGTGGTGACCACTAGATGGCCATAAGCTACCCACTTTGGCGGCTACACGGGATATAAGAGGGTCCATTCTAATTTTTGGGGCATCCAAAATTATTTTTTAATACAAGGAGCAATGCACAAAGAGAGAAAAGAAAAGAGGTTTAGCATTTGGTTGAAAGGTTTTTTCCATGTTATATTGCCGTGTAACTTGTGTGATTCATTCGTGTAACTTGTGTGATTCATTGCGTGATTTGTTTTTTGTGCTCTCAGTGTTTGGTAGTGGACGATTGTGGGGGATTTGGGTTTTATTTCTATTGCACTAGTTGTGTGCGTGTTTTGTTCCCAAGGAATCCCAACACTCACAACTAGTCATAGTTTGTATGGTCAACTGACAGCATTAAAAAAAAATAATAATAATAGTAGGCAGCGCTCTATCATCATTGGGCAAATCATTCTGGGAAATATAGTTCACTTTATTGATGCTGTGCAATGCATGGCAAGCTCTTATTACTTTTTAGTGCTATTTTAGTTGTTGAAATCAATCTCTCTTTTCCTGGAAAACCTGGCTATTCGCATTACTTTGTTACA
>JAOVVI020010456.1:0-13072 GCA_028571085.2 Nepenthes alata
GAGAGAGCAGAGAGCACCACAGTGAGGAGAGAAAGAATGGAAGAATGAGAGAGCAGTGAGTGAAACACAAACGGTGATGCTTTGTATTCTCTTGCTCTGTTCTTCGTTTTCGCCTCTAGGGCTTGTGTAGCGAGGGTGGTTGATGTACTCTGTTTCTGAGTTTATGTAACCATTTTACATAGTGGATTTATCTGTGGACTATGTTTCCCGTGATTTTTCCTCTTCGGTTGGGAAGGGGTTTACATGTAAAAAAAATACCGTACATTCATTGTTCCTTATTCCTACTATATGATGGCTGTCGATGACGAGGAGTTTAGATTTTTCGCTGCTATCGAATCTGATGAATCCGGATCTTCCGACCCCAATAATATTATACTTTCAATAGTTAGATTTTAAATCGTCAACAAAATGGCCAAATTGTGGTAATTAGAGGGGAGCAAAAGAATCGTTGGCCATGTAGGTTGGGTTGGTAGGTCAAATATCTGCAAGTCAATGCTCAGTATAATTATTTATAATTCGTATGAAATATTACTGCCGTATTCAATCAACATTCATCCTAAATTTTTATTTTTAGCATTGTAGGTGTTGTATTATGGCATGGGAATTATCCGTATTGGTGTGGTAGGCAGACCTCCCATCGATATTAAGGTATTAACAGTTTCAATTGTTGATTAATAATAACATATCGTTTTAATTACTATTGACCCATTACCTTTTGATATGACTTTATCGTAAATAATATTAATAAGTTTAAGACTCCATGATTGTTTAATTTTAAGACTGATTATTAAGATAAAGATGTTATTTAAGTTAATTAAAATATTTAAATAATAATTTTTGAGAATTGGTATTATATGTGAGGGATGTCCTATTCATCTGATCCCCCCTCCCCCTAATATGCCTTAGAATTTAACAAATACAAATTAATAAAAATAAATGTTAATTTTATTACCCTTATATTTATTTATTTTTGTTGACACTATATCATAATAACAAATAATGATTTTTTTAATAAATTGTAATATTTGAGCAGAATCTATGATAACAAATAATGATTTTTTTAATAAATTGTAATATTTGAGCAGAATCTATGATGAATGGACGGTGAGATATTATAGATGCAGGGGTAGTTACGTAATTCAGGCCCAGATCGAATGTGCAGCGTGTTTTGGTAGGAAAATACTCATGCAGTAATAAAAAAAATAAAAATAAAATACTAATGCGGAAAACCTTATCCAAAACTGAGGTTAAAAGGCTAACTACGGTAAACGCGAAGCCGTCTTTCTTTCTCTCTCATCCTTTTGTGAATTCTGATCTCTCTTGCTTGTTCACTGCCGTGTTCAAATTTCTCACCTTCTACTCTTCCGCTGGCGACCCGATCTCTGGCAGTCACCTTCTTTCTTCGGTAAGAAACCATATGAAATCATGTTTGTCCAGAGGTGTTCTTTCTCTAATCTACTTTTAATTGTTTGTTCTACCTGTAAATTTTGTGCTTCATTGTTATTTTGTTTGGTTGATGAGGAAGTGAAGGAAAGTTGGTGAAAGTGTCATTTGAAGCATCTATGTTCTTTGATGTTCACGTAGTTACTTCGTGGAGCCTAGGCTTTGTTTGCTGGAGAATGATGTATAGGTTTAACCTGTGTTTATTATCGCAGTTGTTCGAATTTTGACTGATTTTTCAGGGTTTGGAGATTGATCGCTGTATTTTGAGTTCGATTCAGGTGAAATTTAAGGTTTCAATTTTCTGCTTCATTTTTTTCCTGCAGCATAATCAAAAGTAGCGTCGTGACTATTTTTTAAAAAAATTTTAATTTTTATTTTTACTATGTCCTATAAGTAGTTTTCTCTGGATTTATTTTCGTGTACGTTGAGTTTTCGAAAATTCTGTGAAGAAACCAAGTTGTTTTATGCCTTTTTGAATTTGATCGAAGATTAGGGTCGGGTCAAGGTCGAAGCTGGTATATTATGTTGTTCTCGAGCCTACTTTTTCCTGTAATTTTGCTTTATAACACTCTCCAAATATGCTTCGTCGAAGGATTATACTCCTTGAATAGGGGGAATTTTTTTCTCCATCGGTTAATTTTTTTAATAATTTTGTCAACACTTTGAAATAAGGATCTTCGATTCTATGATTTTGTTAATAAATTAGGTATTATAGGTTTCAACTTTCAGGATGAGAATGTTCTTCTCTCACGGAAAAGGTGGTGACTGCCAGACCGGTAATCTCGGATGATAGTTTTGAGCCCGCAAGATCTGGAATATATGTTCTTGGATTTGTTGGTATCCAATGATTCCTTTGCTTTGGTCAATTCAGTGCCTGGGTATACGCTAAGATATAATCTGTGTCGGCAAACTGACCTGCAAAGGTGTCAGTTATGAGTAAAACTTGTGCATACAGAAATATTAAGGTCCAAATTGAGCCTAGCATTTTACGATTTAGTTAGTCCAATTTTAAGGAGTGGTTAAAGACAGGACGCAGAATATGTAAATGAACAGTATCTGGGGTGCCTATGCCGTGTTACTAATGGAGTACCTATGAAGCATGGACAGGAAAGGCCTTGCACTGTCCCTTGAAAGTGGCAAAGCATGCTCTTCCACGTGGCTTTCATTTGGCCAACTTATTAGATATATTACTGGATGCTTGAGGTGACTGCATGGCGCCCCGCGATGGGAATATGCAGTGACATTCAGGATCTATGATTACTAACAGCTAAATTTTCATTTGTGAGAGCTGCAGAAAAAGGTGCGGAAGGGAAAAAAAAATGGCTTGAAACCTTCTATAAGCTGAAGATATAATGAGTTTGGAATGAAATTGCTAAATTTGCAGCAATATAAGACTTCATTATTGCTACGCCTGTTGTTGTCTGTTTGTCCATTCTATGTCTTTGCCTCAATAACTAACAATTGCAAATTGATGTGATACTATACACATGTTACAGCATGATAAAATTCATAACTTGCTTATAAGTATCAATGTCGTGTCAGTTTAAAGTTCGTAAATTGACAAGTAACTTTGATCCCCTCACTCCTTTTCTTTCTAAAAATTTTCTTTTATTTGTATCATATGAATATGAATCCAGTGATAACCTTAAGTAAAATTGTCTCTCTCTACACAATTGAATGTATCAAAGATAACTATTGTTCTTATACCCAGTGAATTTTAATGAATACATTTTTTTGAAAATCTGTTCGTGACACTTGCAAGGTGTTCTTCTCAAAGGAAGATTTCATTTCGTCTATGAATTTTAGTTTCAATTTTCTTATGACTAACTAATTTATCTTGAGCCGTACTACTCTCTATGCATATTATGCTACAATTCAAGTCTAATATTGGTTTTCTCAGTGGGAATAAATTATAGCTGATTGCAGTTGAAAATTTGGTATTTCTTCTCTGCTTCTTGGCATAGGCAAGCTGCCGTTGGATACTATATTGGCCAGCACAACCATTATCTTTTCCTACTTTGTTGTGACTTGGAGGTTATGATGTCAAATCATTAAAACAATATCTTTGCACTACAAGAGTAAAGATGCATACATTTGATTATCCCCCCAAAACAACAATGTGGGGGCCTTGTGTTTTGGGCCTCACTATAGGGAGAAAAGAAATTGACCAAGACAATGCTTTTAGGTTATTAGTTCTGGTTTGTACATCATGGCATTTCTCATCAGGTGATTTGTATACATTGCTGTAGGTATTGAATGTCTTTGCTTGACCCTAGGAATTCTAAAGCTCAAATAAGACAGGCCTAATGCTGCCGAAGCCCATGTTTTGAATTCTAGATTGGAAATTCTCCAGCTGATGGAAAGAAATCGGTTCAAATTCTCTCTTTCCACCTGCATACCTTGCCTGAAGATATAGTTTCTCTCATCCTGTGTGTGGAATATGTTCGGATTTTTTTAATTGAACTATAAAATGCTGATGGGGAAGCTAGTTGCTACTCTTACATTCATTGGAATGACCATTAGTTCAATTAGATCAATAGTAAACACAAGTCATAGTTTACTTTTTTATTGAGCTCGATTGTCAAAGTTTAGCAAAGTATGCACGTCTACTCATGCATTTGTACTATTGATATATTCAAGATAGTAGGTCTGTTATGGTTAATTTGGATCCATAGAAATTTTTAGAGAGGAATTGGTACCTCTTCAATGCAGAACGCAGCAGATGCATTCTTATATTCTACTAGGCAAATATAGCTAATTCATGATAATATAAGCAAATTGCTGAACAATATAATTGTGGCACAGTAAAGTTCTCATACATTGTGATTTAGCAACGGTCCAATAGACGCAACCTTAGATAGCTTTATTCTTTTTTTGTTTGTTAGTAGAGTTAGAACACCTCATAAAGTATGCCTACATGGTCCTACCTTGTGACCCCTTAGTCAATATGAATGAATAGTAAAACCATATCCTTGCATCATCTAGCAAAAGGACAAGGAGAAAATTGACAAACAGACTCTCAGTTGCTAAATGTATTCAATCAGCAGCCTTTACTTGCATTGGATGCTCATATCTCGTGAACTTCTTTGTCAGCCCTCTTCCAATAGTTGGCGACAACAATTTTGGAAATGCCGATATCTCTAGCCATCTTCAAGGCTTTTCTGATGCTTTACAGTTTAACCATGTCGGCAGCATGTAATCCGTAAACATGGGCATAACATCAATAACATCCACTTGAAAGTTATGCATAGCAACACCAATTGCTTTTCCTGTGCCTGCTTGGATATATTCAACTTGCATAAACTTCCATAAGAGCAATCCATAACTGTTCTTGCCGTTAGTTCAGTTGTCAAATCTGTTAATAATAAGTCAGCTGCCTTCATAATTTCAGTTGGCTCGCCACCTTGAGTGTGAGCTGTGGCATAACTGGAGGTTTTTTCATTATGACTTCGAGGTCGAAAGATAAACCATAGTAGGGAGCTTGGTACACTTGACTGCCCGTTGCCACTTTTCCAAACCACCTGATTTCTATGTTTCCACAATGACCAAGAAAATAGGGGAACAAAATCACCATCAAGCACACTAATAGATCCACTAGACAGTCCTTTATTGCACACTTGCATCATGACAAAACTCACATTCCTCAAGCACATGGCCACCATCCCTCCCATGTTTCCTTTTGTTGGAGAAATTCCCTACGAAACTTTCAGAAATTTATTTCTAATATTATTTGCATGTTCAAACTCCGCATTTCCTCTCAAGCTCCACAATGTTCTGGCTCGAAAACAATTTTATTGTCACTCTTGAGAGGACTTTATCCCTTTGAATTAATAATCTTGTGGACAGCCTGGATTACTCTGAAAATTAATCACTAATGCCTCAACATCCGACATAGTCCTTCGTCTCTTTGTTTGCATTACTTGAACGGATGAAACCAAATATATGTTTGAGATTGTGCATTCTTTTTTTCTTTCTTTTTTTCAGGTTCTGTTGATTCCATCACAACCTTGCGAACAGTTAAATCAGCATCTAAATCACCTGTATGATTGTGTTTGGAAGTAGAAACTCTGGTAATGGCATCAAGATCATGTACAAACTTATTAGGCCTGGTTTCTGGCGATCTACTGGATATATCCCAGACACCTAGAACTCTACCACGAGTTATGACTGTTCCTGGAATTATCTCTGACTTGGATGGCCATGAGAGTAGTGATGGGGACACAGATGCACCTGCTTTATGTGATCGAAAAATAATTGTTGCAAATATGCTTCCTCTACATGCTTATAGGAATACAGAAACTGCCAAATGGCATTTCACTTGGGATGAAGATTCGATTCTGTTACAACTGAAAGATGGACTGTCACCTGAGACTGAGGTTATATATGTCGGCTCTCTGAAGGCTGAAATAGATGTTTGTGAGCAAGAAGAAGTTGCGCAGAGGCTTCTAGAGGATTTCAATTGCGTTCCTACATTTCTACCCCGTGAACTTCAGGAAAAGTTCTATCATGGGTTCTGCAAGCAATATTTGTGGCCCCTTTTCCATTATATGCTACCCATGTGCCCAGACCATGGTGATCGTTTTGACCGCTCGATTTGGCAGGCATATGTTTCCGCAAATAAGATATTTGCTGATAAAGTTATGGAAGTAATTAACCCTGAGGATGATTATGTCTGGGTTCAGGATTATCACCTCATGGTTCTGCCTACATTCCTGCGAAAACGCTTCTATCGAGCTAAACTTGGATTCTTTCTACATAGCACTTTCCCTTCCTCAGAAATTTACAGAACTTTGCCTGTTAGGGAAGAGATGCTGAGAGGCCTACTCAATTGTGATTTAATTGGTTTTCATACATTTGATTATGCCCGACACTTTCTTTCATGCTGCAGTAGGATGCTAGGGCTGGACTACGAATCTAAGAGGGGACACATTGGACTTGATTATTTCGGTCGGACAGTTTACATTAAAATTTTACCTGTAGGGATTCATATGGGTCGTCTTGAATCCGTGTTGAATGAACCTTGCACATCTTTTAAAGTTAAAGAAATCCAAGAACAATTCCATGGTAAGACATTGATTCTTGGTGTTGATGATATGGATATTTTCAAAGGCATCAACCTTAAATTGCTGGCTGTGGAACAACTGTTGCGGCAGAATCCCAAGTTTCAGGGAAAGTTGGTCCTGGTTCAGATCATCAATCCTGCCAGAAGCTCAGGTAAAGATGTGCAGGAAGCAAAGAGAGAGACATATTCGATTGCCAAAAGGATCAATGAAATTTATGGCTCCCCTATTTATGAGCCAATCATCCTCATTGATCGTCCTGTAGCTCGTTTCGAAAAGTCAGCCTATTATGCTGTAGCAGAATGTTGCTTGGTTAATGCTGTGAGGGATGGAATGAATTTGGTCCCGTACAAGTATATTATCTGCAGGCAGGGGACTCGTCTTCTGGACGAAGCTATGGGTATCAAAGAGGACACTCCTCACACAAGCACTCTTGTGGTATCGGAATTTGTAGGATGCTCGCCTTCTTTGAGCGGTGCAATTAGGGTTAACCCTTGGGACATCGATGCTGTTGCTGAAGCACTGAATTTGGGTCTCACGATGCCTTATTATGAAAAGAAAATGCGTCACGAAAAACACTACCGTTATGTCAGTACCCATGACTTGTCTTATTGGGCGCGGAGCTTTGTGCAAGACTTAGAGAGAGCATGCAGGGATCACTACAATAACCGTTGCTGGGGATACGGCTTGGGCCTTGGTTTCAGAGTTGTTTCTCTGTCTCCGAGTTTCAGGAAGCTGGGTGTTGACCACATTGTCTCGGCATATAAGAGGACAAGTAGGAGGGCGATATTCCTAGATTACGATGGAACTGTGGTTCCACAGACTTCGATTAATAAATCCCCAAGCCTTGAAGTTGTCTCTATACTTAATGCTATCTGCAATGATCCTAAAAATACTGTGTTCATTGTCAGTGGGAGAGGGAAAAATTCCCTGGGTGAGTGGCTTGCCCCTTGTGAGATGCTGGGGATAGCAGCTGAGCATGGGTACTTCATAAGGTGTGTTAATCGAGTGTGGAAATTGTTTGTGTGTCCTAGCTTGACCTTCTGCTATATGAACTAAGATGTTCTGCTCTCTCTCTCTTTTTCTTTCTTGCAGGTGGAATAAAACTTCGGAATGGGAATTGAGTACTGTTGCTACTGACCTTGATTGGAAGGAGATTGTCGAACCAATCATGAGGTCTTATACGGAGGCAACTGATGGTTCTAGCATAGAGATTAAAGAAAGTGCTTTAGTCTGGCACCACCAAGATGCTGACCCCGACTTTGGGTCTTGGCAAGCGATGGAGTTGATCAATCATTTGGAAAATGTACTTGCCAATGAACCAACTGTAGTTAAGAGGGGCCAGCAGATTGTTGAAGTTAAGCCGCAGGTATTCTTATTCTCGCCAGCCCTTACCCTTTTTGACGGGTAGGGAAAAATGGAGAATGAAAGAAGATAAATATGAGTCTGTCAATTATTTAATTCATCAATGGTTAATCAAACATAAAATTATGGTCCTAATACAGAGATGTCCTATTTCTAGGTTATTTAGGAGAAAAAATAATTTCTAAATAACAATAATCTAAAGTAAGGGAATAGCAGAAATAAAATATATAGCATTTCGTATGTGTGCTGAATACTACCAAAATAACTAAATTTCAAGAATCCCTGGGAAATGATAGAAAATGGAAACATATATGCAAAAATATGGAAACAAATGAAATGAAATAAAATAAAGTATCAAATTAGATCTCAATTGATAAATTTTCAAAATGCATGCATCACTTTTGCCCATTGATCTCGTCTCCTTTGTCTCACTCCTGGACATGTAATCTTCTATGCCTCAGGGGGTTAGCAAAGGGGTTGTCGTGGAAAAGGTTTTATCGACGATCATGAACGGAGGACAGCCGCCAGATTTTCTCATGTGTATTGGTAACGATCGATCTGATGAAGACATGTTCGAGAGCTTGTCAAAGCCGGTCTCAGGTCCATCCCAATCTCGGATCCCTGAGATCTTCGCTTGTTCAGTTGGGCAGAAGCCTAGCAAGGCCAGGTACTATCTCGACGACACCACAGAGGTCGTGAAACTGCTTCGTGGCATTGCTGCTGCTGCTGCTGCTTTATCTCCGAAGCCGAGACATGGTGCACAGACCCAGGTTTCTTTCGAGAGTGCTATCTGAGTAACCAGATCGTGTCATTTTGAGCTGTGCAAGCTGTTCATCGCATAGAAGAATCGTTTTCACACAGATTTGCAATAGACTTTTGAGGCCCATGAATCAGATCCTGGAATACATCGAGTGAATGCAGTGTCTGGAACTCCATATGCAGTCCTCGGCCCGGTCCCATGACCGGGGCTAGTGGCTGGGATTGTAGAAGTGATGAAATTCTGGTCACTTTCATATGATGACGAGAATAATTGTATTTAGTGTTGGATTAGGAAGGACGACTTTTTTATGGTGTTTTAGTTGTCTTGGTAAGGTGGTTTAAAGATTAAACAGATGCGAGACCCCGTTTATTTGTACAGGCGTTTTTCCCTCCAAAGTATTGATCAGATAGAATCGTTGAAATCAAATCGACGTGGTACTTCTCCATAGATACGCTTGTTTCTTTGTTTGCGGCAGGATTCAACTAATGGAAATCGAGTGATTAAATGGAATGTGATCTGCGTCAGTCAGTCCGTCTGTCTCTTTCATTTGTTTGATCAGAGCAGGGACGAGCAGATGAAGCATTTGATGGAAACAGAGTATGATATGAGAGACCAAATTATAAATGGGGTATTTTATTTATTTATTTATTTATTTTTATTTAGAATTTATTTTATACGAATGAATGAATCGCTAAAATAATGTATTAACCTGTGTTTGTTTAGATGGAAACAGAGGCCTTCTTTTTCTCTTTTATATGTTTGTCCGATAAAAACAGGAATGAACAAATGAAATATCTGATGGGAACAGATTAGTGTGACGAGCTTACCGTTTAGAAATTTATTTTTATACAATTTTTATTTATTTATTTATTTATTTTTATGTGAGGTTTTATAATGTAAATAAATAGATAGGATTATAAGATTTTGATGATGTTTAGAAAGTAGATGATTGAAAATTATATGCTGTTTAGATTATATAAGAAAAATAAAATGCGAATGAAATAAAACATATTGATGGGGTAAAAATGATGATTATATTATTTGAAGATTGCCTGGCTAGGTAGTTTATTTTAAAAGAGTTTTTAAAAATAATTCATTTCATATATTTGAAATATTTCCACTGCCGTTTCTGTTTTTTTTTTTTTTTTGGTTTATTTCAGGAAATGGTAATTAAAAAATTCAAAGGGTCTATCTAATCAACCATTAAATGCCATTGCCAGGTATCTCTGGGGTCCAGTTTTTGGCTTCAATTGCATTACATCTGTAAAGTAGTTGAAGGAACTCGCAGGGACCTGTGGAGCAGTAGCCTTTTTTTTTTTTAATGAAAAAATTTAGGAAATTTGTTTAAATATCTCTATTTTTTATTTTAACAAAATTAAGAAAATATATTTTAAAAATATTTTCTTATATCTTCTATGAAATATAAAATAATTTTTTTATATTAATAGTTTAATAATTTGTAATCATAGAAATATTATTTTTTAGTTTTATAAATATAAAGACATGTAAATTTTAAATTATTATATTAGGTAAATAATAAATTTAGAAAAATAAAGTATAATATTTAATATCAAAAGTAAAAAGTGTGCTCATTTTATCAGTTTAGGTTGAATGTTAATATTCACTTTACTATTTAATATTTTATTCCATTTTTAAAACCTTTTGCATTGATAAATTTATGACAAACTCAAGGTAATTATATTTTAATAATTTAAATAATAATTCTTATTACAAAATAACTTATTATTAATCTTAATTTTTAACCTATTGACAATTGTGTATTTAAAAAAGGTTAAAATAAATTGAATATTATTTGACTTAGATGTGAATTATTATTCTAGTAGGCAGGAAATTAATTCAATGCTCAACTCACTAGTTTAATAAATTTAGTTTAAATGAACAAAGCGGGTAACTTCGATGTAAAAATATTAACTGGTTTAACATTATTATGTGCAATATAATAAAAAATATGTATATTACTTTTGTAATATTTGATTCTTGGATTAATATTTATAATGTCATAATTATTAATTATTAGATAAATATTAGTAATAATTATAATGTTGAAGGCATAAGAATCAGTATTTGATAGGTGTTAGAGTCACAAACGTGCATGTTTGGGGCAAAATCACCTTATTTGATGCATGTACGATAGTCAATTGTATATGGGTTTGGATAATATAGGTCGGGTCATATACGGGAGAAGTACTCGTATGTGATTTTGGTAGAATGAGTTGTATTTATATGTGTATGTGTTTGGCCATTGCATCCAACGTACGTCAACATGGTATTAGTGCGTTGGCATCATTATAAATATATAGATTTTTTTTTTGCTTCAAATAAATAAGAACCATTATAAAAAAATTGACCGATTATATTTAGAATGTCATAATATATTGATGGGTATACCGAAAATGGGCTGGTCCAAAGTCAACGTAGGCCCAAAACGGCTTGTTGGACGGTCAACTCGTGAACGGTCTAACTGGAGACGCAAGCCCAAACCCTGAAAGACCCAAGACGGTCAACGTCAATGTTGACCGTCTAGACCTCAGCGGACGGCCTACTGCATGCAGACAGTCAACTCAAGCGTTGACCGGACGTACTGTAGCAGTAGGCCCAACAAGGGTTTTTTACCATTACGGACCTGGCCCACTTGAGCCCACGATCCATCAGATGGCCAGCAACGGCCTTCCTAGCATCTTCCACGATCCCAGTCGGCTCCCAAAATGACATTGACAAAATCAGCGCATTTCCCATAAGGAAGGCGCCATATTTTGTCAATTCCCTGCCAATTGGGGCTCTCCAACGGTAACATACACAGAAGGAAGGTGATCGGTTTGGAAAGCCACTGACCGCTGTGGAAGGAAGCTATCTTAGTCCATTTGGTAACTGACATCAGCTCTGAAAGGCAGGCCAACCAAGAATAAGACAGGGGATCGCACCTTCCAAGAGAGGAGATCACCCTGCCCACCTTAAGTAAAACCCTAGAACTCTGGTTCAAGGACGACTTCTGACTAAAAGAAAAAGACATTCTTACTCGCATAAGTTCTTGCTTACGGCTTCTGACAAACGCATTCTGAGATACACACTTTTCCTTACAGACATCGCATTCTGATTCATACTTGCTTACGGACAGAAGCTTTTACAGGCAATTTCTGGCATACTGAGACGATCTCTTACAGTAACAACTCTCACGTTCTTGCTTACAGAGAGAACTCTTATATCCACGAACGCTTACAGAGTACGGCAGAGAGGCCCATCATCTCTTCCACTCTTACGGGCGCTCACACTCTAAACCCACCAGAGGCTTCTAGTTTCTTGGAGACCCAAACGGCTTCCCGAGAGTTGTTCCCGGAGGTTTCCACGCTTTCGGAACATCGATTCCTTACACTCTCTGTGAGTAGGAATCGATCGCTCACAACCTCGACAAGCCAGCACTCCCAATCCGCTTACTATCTCTCGCTTTTCAGCACTATCTTCCTTATCTTTGGAGGCTTTACTGACTTGAGCGTCGGAGTATTTTCGGTGAGACAACTTCCCGCCGACACGCTAACCTCTTGATCGCTTTAGTGGTGTGCAGGATTCGCACTCAGTGAACGGAGCCAGTTCAAACCATCCAGACGAATCCGAATCTGTTCGAAGTCGGATCCAGGTACGCATCATATTCTAACAACCAAATATGGGAATAACAATTCTAACTATATTCCCATCTTATTCTATTCCCTGGAATAACTATTCTATTCCCATCTTATTCCATTCCAGCAACCAAACGTACCATTAATGTAAAAGTTTTTCCATAATTTTCAAAACCAAAGATGAGTAGCAGAGTGCTTTGGAATTTCACTTGAATGATAAAATGATAAACCAACGAAAATGGAGAGGTAGGTATTTTGCAGCAAGATAGCGTCAAGGAGTAGAAGTTCACTTGCCCAATGTTACTCCACGCCAGTAACTAAAACAGCATTGTAGCAGCAGATTTCTTCTTCAACCAAATAGGGCTACAATGGCAAGCCAATTCGGCTCTCTCTCACTCCCCTCTCGATTCTTGTTCGAAAGAAATGGTGCAGCTAATCTCAAAACTAACAGCCATCTACAGAACACGGATCCTAAGTGAGAACACCCATGGAAAAACCATACTGTTATCAATGCACACATCCCTTTAATTCTAAAAAAAATTCCCCCAAGTGCTGGTGCATATTGTGACGGAACGGATTTTTTATTTTTTCCAATGGTTCCGTCAAACAGAAACACCATTAACGATCTAAAACATAAGACAAGATTTCTGCAGCAATTTCGGCAGAGTCTCCCTTGCAACTAGATGTAAACCCAAAAATACGATCCTGAACTAATCATTCAAAACAAACACGCATCTATCCATCAATCACAATTCCTACAACAAACATTCACAGGATCACTTGTGCCATCCATGGCACAAGTTCATATA